>OY747131.1:5882067-6065894 GCA_963556465.1 Berberis vulgaris | reverse complement strand
TGATGGGTAGCTTTGTTTTTCATTATTATTGGATGTAACTATTTTAGCTTTGTTTCATCATGCGATGCAGGTCGAAGAAACTAGCAGCAAAGTTATTAAAGAAGAGATAGTTGTTCTTAATGGGAGGTAAGTTCTATATTTGAATTTGATGATTGAAACTATTTCAGGCTTGTTTGATATTAGGGTTCTTACTTCTTACAGTATAATCTTGATAAAATGATGAGTTGGAGTCAGTTGGTTTTCATAATTATAATCACAGTTCGTTCTATATAGTTAGCTTAATTAGATCATGGTTACTTATAGAAATTTTATGTATATATGGTTCGCAATAATACTATGATGATTTGTTTGTTGGGCAGTATTGGTTTATCGAAGAAACAATGCAAAGAAGAAGTGAAGAAGGTGGCGGTGATCAAACAAGAAGTAGAAGAAGATGCATCTTTGTTGAATGAAGTTGATAAGAAGGTGAAGAAGAAATGATCAAATAGTAAAGAGGGAATTTGTATGTTGTATCAGGAATGACGGAAAGGGTTGGCAATGTAAGAATGAGGCAAAAGAAAGTCATTCACTTTGCGAGCATCATTTGAACAAACTAAAATGCAACTCTCATTCTTTCCAAAAATCTCATGTTGAGAAAATTTCCAAGAAATCAAAAGCTCCCTAAAAGTTCCAGCCATGGTACTGGTGCCTCGTAGAAGGAAGGCAAAGAAAAAAAAACGATTCAGCACAGAATTCTCTTCCGGGATTAATCCATGTGATACTAAGAGAGCACTAGGAAATGGAGAAGATAATAAGAAGAAGGGATCGGATAGTGAGATTATTGGTGAATGTTCGCAAACTAGTTATGCTCATGAGTACATTGAAGATGTTTTATGTGATTCTACTGATGATGATGACGATAATAATGCTCGTGATGGTAGTAGGAAGAGGCAGCGGAAGCCTATCAAAGCACGGTCACTTAGATCTCTTTTTTAATTTTAATGTTTGTTATTTCATGTGTCTTATATTTATATGAAGTATAGTTTTTGACATTTTAATGTGTAAATCTGATTTGTATGCCTACTAGTCTAACCCTTAGTTTAATTTTGCTAAAGTTGTATGCACTTTCTTGTGTTTTCACAATAATTATAATAATATTACAGTCTATTTTATTGTTAATATTTATTAGAACTCCAAAGCTGTTAAATACAGTTTGAAAATATTTAGAAATTTAACAAATAAAGAAAATATTTGGTTCAAAATTTTTAAATCTGCCTACTATTATTATGCAGAGAAAATGAGTCAAACGGGTCGGGTTTGGTCAGTCCATCACATTTCAATCATACTAGGGGGGAGCTAAAACTGTGTTGGGCTTGGGCCGAGTTTCGGTAGGTTTGCTTGGGGTATGTGTTCAATGGGTACTACTTCACTCATACAATATAACCTCGAGATGTACATAAACACTTTTTGATTTTCATTATTTTTTAAAAATCACGCCACGACACTCTGATTATAAAACATAGTTGCAAAATCCTGGTTTCCTAGCATTTTTGAATGTGTTTACATAAAAGTTTTACAATCTTCTTGATAATCTTGTAAATAACTTATAGTCTTATATTATATACACAACAAATTTATGTAGTCGATTTCTTGGTGATAAGCATTTTGTTGTTTAGTACAACACCTATTTTATGCTCCTATAATGTATTGGATGTTCTTGTAATTTCTATTTAATACTTGTTTATTTTTTTTCTTTACTTATATATATAAATTTTTTTCATTCCAAGAATTTCATGTGCTAGTTCAGAGAACTTTAAAATTATCATATATACATTTCTCTACTTTTAATAAACTTGTACAGTTTTTTTTTTTTTTTTTTTTCTCAAAATGTTCATATATTTTAATATTTTGGGTGTGTTGGTAATCCTCTTGGCAAAAAAGTATTTTAAGAAAAGACTATTTTTTTTTTTTTGAAAAGCAAGAAAAGACTATTTACTCACTAATAGAAGATAATTACCACAATTTTGTGAAACAAATGAGCGCAGAAATAGTCACTAAATTCATAATATTTTATTCTCTCTTCATCATTCTTCTCCTCTTCTCTCCCTCCTGATTATGGAGGAATTTTGGCAAACTTTCTTGGTAAAAAATTTCTTATGAAATAAACATATCCTTTTAGATTTTCCATCCACGAAATGACAAAAAAAACCTACTAAAAATGAAATATTATATATTAACAATATGCCTAGTAATTTATTTTATTTTTTTATTTTATTTTTTTGCAAAATATAAGAGAAAAATGATGAAAAGAGATAGATTTGGCGAGGAAAATTCATCATCTGATTTTTTTTTTTTAATTTGCTTTAACAAGTATAGAAAATGGATGAGATCAATTGATAGATAACTACATCAAAAAAAATTAAGCAAAATAAATAATGATGATGATGATAATAATAATAATAATAATAATAATAATAATAATAACAATAATAATAATAATAATAATAATAAAGCATTCCACGTGTCAAATGCCCCCTAAGTTTGTCTGCACTATCTTTAAGTCCTTTGTTATATTCTGATTTGTTTTATAGATTAACTAGGCATTCCACATGTCGTTGGCACGGTAAATGTTTAAAACTTGTCAAAATATGATCACTCTTAAGTTTTCATCCTTCAACAATTGAAGAAAAATAAATATAAAAATGTTGGATGTGGGAATTGAATTCATGCACTCTTCATGCTTTATGTTCTATACAATCCGTTAGATTATTATATTTGGGTAAATCTTAGTCGTCTTTTATCTCCAACCTTAAACACCATCCTGATTTGTTATATAGACTAGGATATTCCGATAAAAATTTAACATGATAAATAAAGTTTATTTATTTTTAAATATCAAGATAAATAAATATCAAAATGTTGGGTATGAGAATCGAACCCATGCACTCTTGATGCTTTAAGTTCTATATGATTCGTTATATTATTATATTTGGGTAAATCCCAACCGTCTTTTATCTTCAACCTCAAACACCATCCTGATTTGTATAATAGACTAGGGTATTTTCCGTGCCATTGGCACTACCGTACGGTGTTAACTATTTTCATCGCGGCTTATCTTTTTATTGTGTTTCTCATGGCTTTAGCTGTGTTGAAAAATCACTCGGCACGACTTTGAAAATTTTAGGTCAATATGTTATTAACTACTGATACATGGGCTTAAACTAAACCATAATAATAATAAAAAAGAATAAAAGTTTGTCATTAAAAAAGTTGTCAAATAAATATATATTGTCGTTCAAGACACGTGTCACTAGTCATACCCCAAGGTTGCGACACATGTACCATTACCACTAAACATATTTATTTTATATATGTTATGTCATTCATCGTTTTAATATCCATTGCGGTATTATATCAATCACAAATATCTAATATTTCTGTAATGGTAGCTTAAACTAAATTAATTACAATATTTTTGTTGAATTTTAACAATCTATCTTGTTTTTTAAAATGTTTCCAATACTAAAATTTGTCATACCTCATAAATTTGCATTTGTAATTCATCAAAATGGCAAAAAAGACAATAAACCACTATAACATTACTCTACATGCTAAATGTTTGAGTAGGCAACAAAACATAATTTTTTTTTTCCAGAATTTTGACAGAGTTTACTTTGTTTTCTCAAAAAAAATTTCCAACACTAAAACCTGTCATACACAATAATGTTGCATTTGTAATTCTTCAAAATGCAAATATATAAAATGAACCACTACAACATTGTTCCACATGTTAAATTTTTGGGTAGATAACAAATTTTTGACAAAGTTTACTAATGAGCAAGAAATACAGTACCTCCAGAGTAGCACATTTTGTATACAAATGTAAATCACATTGTGTACATGCTTAACATTGAAGTCCCACTGTATGCATATGTAAATCACACTGTATACAAATGCATGTTAGGATATTCAACATTGTATTCTAATGTATGATAGAAATATTCTAGCATTGAAGTCCCACTGTACATGTCAATAAATCACATTATTCTTGTCAATAAATCCCATTGTATATGTTAATAAAAAAAATAAAAAAAATAAAAAAAAAACTCAATCATAGCATGAGTATGCAAATGAAAATAAAAAAAAATTAGAATAAGAGCTCTATAGTATTTTAATAAAACGTTGTTGATTTCATTCAAATTTATCTAACCATCTAATGCATAAGAATAATATCCTTTTAAGGGCCAGATTTTTCTTTTATTCATATAATTCCTAAAACGTAATTCAAAATATTAAAACAAACATCTATACTAAATTAAATTATTTAAAAAAATGAAATTTTCAATTAAGGTCTAATTGGGGCATTTATAAATTGGGATCTATTAATTAATTACTAAGTGAACATCTCAATAGAATTTCAGTTAATAAAATAAACTAATACAAAACATGAAATAACTTAACATATTCTCTATCTTGATTTCAGTGCTAACACAAAACATGAACATCTCAATAGAATAAACTAAGTGGTTGTTGAAATAACTTAATCTATTCTCTCACAACAAAAGTATTTTTTTTTTTTTTAAATTTCAATCACCATGATAATTAGGATTGTCAACGGACTGGACTTAAGCAAAAAAAAAAAAAAAAAAAAACCGATTTTAAATCAAATTTGGTGCTTTAATAAATATATATTGTCATTCAAAACATGTGTCAATAATCATACCCCAAGGTTGCGGATCTAATCACACCCTAAGGTTGTGTCACTAATCACGACAATAATTTTTTGAAGAAAATAAATAAATAAAATAAAAAATGTTGGGTATGGGAATCGATCCCTCGCATTCTTATTAGGGATAAATCTTCATAAAGACTAATTTTAAGTCCCAACCATTATATATTCATGTTTGGATAAATCTCAGCTGTCTTTTATCTCCAAAAAATTAAAAAAAAAAATCAAATGTTGGGCATGGGAATCGAACCAATACATTCTTGGTGCTTTAAGTTCTATAAGATCCGTCAGATTCATATATTTACTTAAATATGAGCCGTTTTTTTTATCTCCCAACTAAACACCCTCCTGTTTTGTAAGATAAATTTGGTTTGAGCTTATTGCAATCGACCATGGAAACCCTAAAATGAAACGAAGCAGTTGAAAATAACTTCATTCTTCAAAATCAAATTACCCTTACCTCTTAGGAGTTGGTAATCCCTTTCCAACAATGACTAAAGTAGGAAAAACATAAGATAAAGTATCTCATAAATATTTGCAAAAGTGTATAGAAAAAGGTAAAAACTGGCATGGATAAACAAAACTGACCTGAGATTTTACTGGACGAGAGAACACAGTCTCAGGATCAAACATGGGATCAAGTAGATTAACTTCCCATGGTCCCTTTTTCCTCTCACATTCAGGAAAAAAATAGTTGAAGACCCTTTCTAATCCTCATCTTGGAGAAATTGTTGAACTGGTATTAGAAATTCAATGTATAACTATCCAAGAAACAACAAATAAATTTTTAATATGATATATCAAACTTGTAATTTCCTAATAAGAAATGCGTATTCGTTTAATTAAGACACTTGAAAATGATAAAAGTTCAAAAGTTTTAATAGCGAGAACTTCACTATAAATCATATCTCTAATTCTAAAAACACTCATTAAACATTTTGTCCAAACACATAACAAGCCTTGGCACTTTTATGTTATTTCCATCTCATGATGAGTTGTTTTTAATCGTCCTACTGAACATATACAAAGAAACCAAAATAAATAACGGGAAACTAGTAGCAATTGGGAAAAAAAATGAAGAAATGTAATTGATATTCGATTATGTGAAACAACACTAGTAATAAAAGTCAGATTGGATTTTTCTTTAAAGAATAAAATCTTGAGTTCGGGGGGGGGGGGGGGGGGGGAGGTGGATGTTCTCATGCGCACATCTCTCAACCGTCAGATCTGATCCGACGGTTCAGATCGATAAATTTCAAAAGAGAGGGGGGTGGGATGTTCTCATGCGCACATCTCTCAGCCGTCAGATCTGATCCGACGGTTCAGATCGATGGATTTCAAAAGGTGTTTGTTTTGGCAGAGATTGAATCTCTTTTGAAATCTATCGATCTGAGCCGTCGGATCAGATCCGACGGTTGAGAGATGTGCACAGGAGCCCCCCCCGGATCCTAAAATCTTTGCATTGACAATCATTTGAACTGTTAATTTCACAGTAGTTGAAAACCCCAAATCAAATTCTTGAAGCCTTGTACACGATGCCCAAACTTACCAATTGAAACCCTAAAGATGAGAAAACCAAAAGGAAAACGTAACAGGAAATACTATGCTAAACAAAAAATGAACAAAATCTATCTACGACCCAACTATAACAACTATAATGTCATACAAAAGGAGATAACAAAGATGTAAGTCTGTTCAAGCCATATTGAAGGTGAACAAAGAAAGGAAAAAGAAAATTGAGTTAAGAGAGTAAAAGCTAAAACCTGAATCTCTGCAGATGACACAGTTTGAGTGACTATAAGACATCGATTGAATATATATAATTGTTGTTCGTTGTTGAGCGGTCAAACAAAAGAATTAGACATAGACTGCCTCGACTTGAGGAGATTGCAAATAAGACCTGGGGAAAATCGCAAGAGCAGAAGGATCGAACTAGAGGTATAGTAGATTAGGGTTTTATTACGCCATAAAAATTCTAAATGCCCTTCAAATATTAGGTATTTACATAAAATAAATAAATAAATATCACTGCCGTTGTTACTTCGCATGGTGGTGCTTGCCTCAAAATTCTCTATTTTTTGTATGAAAATTTTCAACAAATATTTATAAAATCGATTGAGAAATTGGTTGACAATTTAAGAAGAGGTATTTTTATACAATTTAGTTGTTTTTCATTAACATAACATATCTGTAATTGAAAATCTACCACTTCAACGGTATTAATTAATTTCCAAGAATTCTTTATTTAAAAAAATGTAGGTATCTCTTGTTTTTCACTATTATCAAAATATCGTTTTCTCACCAAGAACTTCAATTCACATTTTTCACTTCAATCTAGTAAGTAGAAAAAAGGTGATTGATACTCAAGCGCCAAGATTATTCCAAGTAAAGATTATTAAATTTTGACTTGCACTTTTCAAACGCCAAGGTCTTTTTAGCTTAGTATCATTAAAATACATTTACAAAGTAAAACGTGCCATGACTATTAACGATCATTCAGTGGATGTCCTTAGCAAAATTCAAAACTTCATCAACAATATTGTTTTTCTAGAAAGGGAGTTGCTACATGTACTCAAATGTTTGGTTAGACTCACCCAACTTTATTTTTAAAAGAACTACATCAAAAAAATTAAGCAAAGTAAATAATAATAATAATAATAATAATAATAATAATAATAATAATAATAAATACAACATATTAATAGAAAATAAAGTGCATATAATGTGTCTTGAATTTAATGATATCAAAATAGATATATAGAGAATAAAGAGAGGGCATTAACAGCTTCAACTCAAGAAGTAGCATTCCCATCCGAATCTGAATCTGCTGAAGAGGAGACCCTTGGCTCTGGAGTTCCTAGTTCATTCTACTCATATATATAATGATTTGGGACAGTTCTAATATGCCTCAGTATATACCTTTCAGATTGAAAGGCAATGCATCAAAGGGGTTTGCAATAAATTGCATTTAGGAGAAAGCTTGGATCCAAAGTGAGATCATTTGGGAAAAGATTTTCCAAGCAGTAAAAAAAATTATTTTTTAATTCCCCCTTTCCCTTTTTCTCTTTTGGCATGCAATTTGGCCTCCCTTGTGGCGGTGGTGGTACTAGTTGTGGTAGGGGCAGTGTTTGCACTAGGGCTGGGCCAATTTGGTTAACCGGCCCAAACAACCAAAACTGAAAACTGGACCAGAACTACAAAATTTTCAATTTTAGAAATCGAAACCGGACCGGATGAAGCCGGTTAACCAAATCCCGGTTAACCGACATTTTGGGTCGGGCCAGTCTCAATCGCATTCAGTTCTTGTATTGAGTCCAGTTGTTTTTCAACTCATTATCAAATTTCAATTTCAATTTTCAAGGATGGAGGACAGTCCCTTCCATCATCATGCATCATCTTCACACATTGACAACATCAACATCACCCTTCACACCATGACAACATCAACATCACTGTCTTGTCATCTCCTTTCACCTCCCCCATTCTCCCAAACCCTGTAAATCAAATTCACTCCAAACCCCAACACCTCCCCCATTGCTCGGGCTGGGCCGGTTAACTGGTGGTCTCTGGGAATTGAAACCAAGCCCGAACGGAGAATTTTGATTCGGTCCGGATTTTGGGACCGAATATTAAAAATGTTATTAAAAACCGGCCCGGTTCGGTTTTTCAGTCTTAAATGCCCAGCCCTAGTTTGCACTATGGTGGTGGTTGTTGTGCTATGATGGTGGTTGTATGGTTGTGAAATTGAAGCTAGGTACTGTAATGTATGGGAAATTTCTAGTCACGATGGTTGTTTTATGAGTGGTGGCGGTTCTAGCATGGTAGTCTGGTGGTGTGGTTGTGGGCCTTGCGGAATCAAAGTGGTGGTTGTAAACACGGTAAGGTGATTAATGGTGGTACTGAAAACTTGAAATGGTGGAATAAAAAGGTAACGAAAATCCTGAAAAATCAACATCCAATAAAAAAAAATGGTATGCTAATTTTCAGCCACGAGGCTTTTTTGTGATACAAAATTTCAGGAATTTATAGTTTCCTTGTAAAAATAGACACTAGAAAATAAACATTCCAGGAAAAAATTTCCATTAAACAAACAGAGCAGAAGTATTTCAATAAGATTATGTGAATATAGGAGGAAGCCACATACATTTTGGAGTTACACATTGGAAATCCAAAATCTGAAGCCTAAACATGTATCTGAAACTACCCATGCAATAAGAAAGGGCTTTTCTTTTCTTTTTTTGGTTAAACCAAACTTTATTACTACTAAACCAAACCAAGCAAATATTTTCTTACTTGTCTAGCCACACCATGGGCTTCATAATTAAATTGCAAGGAACATAATGAAAAAAAAAATGTCTCAAAAGGCTTCAAAGTTAAATTGCCTTGGAACATAATGGTAATAATAAAAGAGTCTATCAGCTTAAAGAAAATCCTGAAGCTCTGAAATAAAGGTGGGTTGGTGCATGCCAACCTATGTGATTTCTGCATCAATGGAGCACAACCTACATCAAGGCAATCCATAAGTACCTGTTTGATCAATATCAGTATTGAAGCCAGCAGTAAAATTAAAAGACTGTCCTAATTATCACACCTGATTTGTTAAAAGTTTATACCTTGTTTAGATTACAAGATGTTTCAGTGTCGCCTTCATTGGTTTCTTCCTGGAGCTACCAGTACCACCACTGCCATCATCGTCAACATTCTTAACATCAAGAGTAGAACCATTCTGATCAACTTTGCCTTTGACACCAATACGAGTTTCACAATCTTCTTTGTTTTCATCATTTTCGCCATGACTCATAGACCTCTTCCTTCCCCATCTTGGGCCAAATCCAGAATAATAGTAGTAGTCATTATTTCCCGAGGTAGATGTCCTTGCCCTTGGTTTAGACTTACGAGGCACCACCGCTGCTGGAGTTGTAATTTTCTTGACTTCAAATTTCTGATCACAATTGGAATGGTTTCCTCTGATTTGATCATTTTCCTTCTCATCACCATCATGTTTTTCGATTTCTTTCATCTCCCAATTCACATTTTCTTTTACCATTTCATTCACCTTACTTTGTATTTCTTCTGGTTGTTTCACATTCTCCTTTTTCTCTTCTTCGCTTTGATTTTTCCACGAAAAAACACTGTAAAAATTCAAAATTGTGTCTTACGCCTTGCATAAAATCTTTTTATAAATAAATTAGGGGAGTAGTATAACTATACTATAGTACATGAAATCATACAATTCTATACAAATAATTTTATAAATAATTAAAACCATACATTTCATAATTTGCATATAATACTAGTATATTATTCGTGTCGTTAAAATGATAAAACTTTAACATCAAATTAATTCAATTAGGTAATTTACTCTATAGACATTAAAACCCGTCAAAACTTCATTAGCAATTATATTCTTACTAGGAAACCAGGGTTCCTGACAATCAGGTGGGGGTCATGATACGGGGAGGATGATGAAATACTCGAGATACAGATAAACCCTCCAAGATCACGCGCAAAAACCTGGTTCCTTAGGAAGGTTCTTCCTTTAGTTTTCATTATATACCTAACACCATCAACAATTAAGGGGGATAAAAGAATGTTTTTGAACTCATGAACTTTTATTATTTATGGTAGATGACTAGAGATTATTTTCGCACTCTCCCAATATATAACTAACTCATTATTTTCTAAATCTAAATATGTACAATACGAGCCTTTTTTTAGCCCTTTTAGCGGCTAATTGACGTGGCGATGTAAATCACAAATTACAAAATAAAAGGACTAAAATCAAACTAAAATAAATATGATTGAGATATAATAGGTTTACTTGCATTTGGGTCTTATAGTTTGTACCATTTTTGAGTTTCGTCCCAAGTTTATCCAGTTTTGAGTCTTGGTCTAAGACCATGTTGACCGTCAGCTTTCCATTACAAATATTTAACCTGGCCTAAACGCAAACAAAGATGATATAAATTGTGGGATTTAAAGTTTAAATTTATTATACTAATGTAAATATTGTTAAAAAATAAAAATTCATTCAATTACTGGACGAAGAATTAACGGTCAACGTGATCTTGGGACCCAGACTCAAAGCTAGACAAACTTGGGACACCAACTCAAAGTCAGAATAAATTATAGGACCCAAACGAAAATTAAACCAATATAATATAATTAAATTAAATTCAAACAAACAATTGCTAAATATTTTGATAAATGGTCTTTGTGGGTGTTTAAATATCATCCTTTCGGGCGGTCTAGGAGAATGGATGATGGCTGACATGCAGCCATCCTGCGTCGTGACCAAGGAGGCATTCGTTCGCTTTGCTTACTTTTCGGGATGATGATAGAGAAAGAGAGTTGTTATGTGTACCCGATTATTTGGCTTGGTTGCACCTGTGTTTCAAGATGTTTTGACTTTGTTGCACCAACCTAATGTAACACTGACTAACCATTTTATTAATAAAAATCATTTGATAGTGCAATTATTTCGTTTAGGGTGTTAATTAACACTTGAATGAAAGAATAAAAGTAAAAATTATCTATATAACTAAAATCCAGTTAAATTTCATTGTGTTCACTAACTATAGAGGGGTTCACAAAACCAATACATATTAAAAAAAATTAAAAAAAATATATAAATTAAGATATAAATTTCAAAATTGTTGCAACATTATATCATATTCGAGAAATAGTGTTTTAAAACCTATAAATCCTACATCCAAAATTTTACATTAATATATGAAGTCTCCAATCAACAACATGAGTAATTTTCTTCTCTCGGTATTTTATTTTAGGGTAAACATAATGTCATTGGGTATACCATGCATATTTTAAAAGTAAAATCTAAATGATAAAGTTTGGGGCATTGAGTCAAAGAGTTGGGTATACATAGCAACTCCCTAGATAAATCTTATATATTTGATTTTGGCCACCGGCTAGTTTGCAGTGCCTTAGACTCTTTGAAGTATGTACATCTAACCAAACTAACTACAACTTGCCAATAGTGACCATGTAGGTTGGTTAAGGCTGTGTGGGTTTAACTCCCATGTCTTGGGTTCTATACCCACCAACCGCATACCTCAGCTACTTACTTTTGTAACATAAGTTCTATAAAAAAAAAGTTTGTATGCTTTTTTTGTCAAATGCCCCCTTGTCTGCACTATTTTCAAGTCCTTTGTTATATATTGATTTGTTTTATAGATTAATTAGGGTATTTTTCGTGCCGTTGGCACAATAAAAGTTTAGAATTTGTCAAAACATGATCACCCTTAAGTTTTCATCCTTCAACAATTGAAGAAAAATAAATAAATATCAAAATGTTGAATGTGGGAATCGAACTCATGCACTCTTTGTGCTTTAAGTTCTATACGATCTATTAGATTATCATATTTAGGTAAATCTCAGTCGTCTTTTATCTCCAACCTAAAACACAATCCTGATTTGTAATATAGACTAGGGTATTCCTCGTGTCGTTGGCACGATAAAGTTTAACATAATAAATAGAGTTTATTTATTTTTAAAAATCAAGATAAATAAATATTAAAATGTTGGGTATGAAAATCGAACCCATACACTCTTGGTGCTTTAAGTTCCTTACGATAGTCAGATTCTTATATTTGGGTAAATCTCAGTCGTCTTTTATCTTCAAACTCAAACACCATCCTGATTTGTATAATAGATTTGGTTTGAACTTATTGCAATCGACTATGGAAACCCTAATACGAAACAAAGCAGTTGAAAATAGCTTCAATCTTCAAAGTCAAATTACCCTTGCCTCTTAGAAGGAGTAAGCAATCCTTCTCCAACAGTGACTTCATCTGTCTTCTCAACCTACAGTAGATAAGGGACAATAGTAATGTAGGAAAAAAAATAAGATAAAGTATTTCATAAATATTTGCAAAAGTGTACAGAAAAAAGGTAAAAACTACATAAACAAAACTGACCTGAGATTTTACTGGACGAGAGAACACAGTCTCAGGATCAAACTTGCGATCAAGTAGATTAACTTCCCATGGTACCCTATTCGTTTCACATACAGGAAAAAATAGTTGACGACCCTTTCTAATCCTCATCTTGAAGAAATTGTCCAACTGGTAATAGAGATTCAATGTATAACTATCCAAGAAACAACAAATAAATTTTTAATAAGATATATCAAACTTGTAATTTCATAATAAGAAATACGTATTCGTTTAATTAAGACACTTGAAAATGGTAAAAGTTCAAAAGTTTTAATAGCGAGAACTTCACTATAAATCATATCTCTAATTCTAAAAACACTCACTAAACATTATGTCCAAACACATAACAAGCTTTAGCACTTTTATGTTATTTCCATCTCATGATGAGTTGTTTTTAATTGTCCTACTGAACATATACAAAGAAACCAAAATAAATAACGGGAAACTAGTAGCAATTGGGAAAAAAATGAAGAAATGTAATTGATATTCGATTATGTGAAACAACACTAGTAATAAAAGTCAGATTGGATTTTGCTTTAAAGAATAAAATCTTTGCATTAACAATCGTTTGAACTGTTAATTTCATAGTAGTTGAAAACTCCAAATCAAATTCTTGAAGCCTTGTACACAATGCCCAAACCTACCAATTGAAACCCTAAAAATGAGAAAATCAAAAGGAAAACGTACCAGGAAATACTATGCTAAACACAAAATGAATCAAAATCTATTTGTGACCCAATTATAACAACTATAATGTCATACAAAAGGAGATAATTAACAAAGATGTAAGCCTGTTCAAGCCACATTGAAGGTGATCAAAGAAAGGAAAAAGAAAATTGAGTTTAGAGAGTAAAAGCTAATACCTGAATCTCTGCAGATGACACTGTTTGAGTGACTATAGGACATCGATTGAATATATATAGTTGTTGTTCGTTGTTGAGTGGACAAACAAAAGAATTAGACGTAGACTGCCTCGACTTGAGGAGATTGCAAATAAGACCTGGGGATCGAACGAGAGGTATAGTAGATTAGGGTTTTATTATGCCATAAAAATTCTAAATGCCCTTCAAATATTACTTATTTACATAAAATAAAAAATAAAAAATAAAAATAAATATCACTGCCGTTGTTACTTCGCATGGTGGTGTTCGCCTCAAAATTCTCTATTTTTTATGAAAATTTTCAACAAATATTTATAAAATCGGTTGAGCAATTGGTTGACAAATTAAGAAGGGGTATTTTTATACAATTTAGTTGTTTTTCATTAACATAACATTGATCTGTAACTGAGAATCTACCACTTCAACGGTATTAATTAATTTCCAAGAATTCTTCATTTCAAAAAATGTAGGTTTCTCTAGTTTTTCACTATTATCAAAATATCGTTATCTCACCAAGAACTTCACTTCATATTTCTCACTTCAATCTAGTAAGTAGAGAAAAGGCGATTGATACTCAAGTGCCAAGATTATTCCAAGTAAAGATTATTAAATTTCAACTTGCACTTTTCAAACGCCAAGGTCTTTTTAGCTTAGTATCATTGAAATACATTTACAAAGTAAAACGTGCCATGACTATTAACGATCGTCTAGTGGATGCCCTTAGCAAAATTCAAAACTTCATCAACAATATTGTTTTACTGGAAAGGGAGTTGTTACATGTACTCAACTATTTGGCTCGACGCACCTAACTGCATGGTCATGTTTAGGTGTTTTGCACTTAATCATTGCAAATTTGAGAAGCTATTGGAAGTTTTTATCTATTACAATATTATTTTAATCACTTAACGATCCCAAATATTGTTGGTAGGGTTCGAACCCTAGACTCGTGATTCCATCTATCACAAATCTACTGCTGAGTTGGTATCCCATTGGAAATTTATATGATGAATCCCCAAATAGTTACCTTAACTCTAACTATGCTCAACCGAAAATAAAAAGATCTCTAGCTCATAGTTCAATTGGACATGTAGGTTATATTTGTACTGGTTTCTCGTGTGGAACCATAGAAGGAATTCAATCACTACTAATTGGTCTATTTATTTATGCATCAATGACGATAGATGCATTCGCCATAGTTCCAGCATTACGGCAAACCTGTGTCAAATATATAGCATATTTGGGGGCTCTAGCCAAAACGAATCCTATTTCGGCAATTACCTTCTCCATTACTATGTTCTCATACGCAGGAATACCCCTGTTAGCTGGCCGACACCCACCTAACTAGAGGGACTGAGAAATTAATAGAGTACAAAACTTATCTTCAAGCTTTACCTTATTATGATCGTTCAGAGGCATAGGGGAGTCAACCTACAAGTACGGAAGAGCGTGGGTACCACTGACTATGGTAAGATTCTTAGTCTTGTTGATGACTCCATCTAAAAAACAATAGGGACAACCGCAAATGGCTGCTCGTTTCTTATCTTTAAGAAAGTATGCCTGTCGGCGACGGATTACCCGGCTAAGTGAATCAGTCGATCATAAGACCGTAGGCGCACCTGAGCGAATATGAATCTTTCATTCATTTCTATACAGAATTTAGAAAAAATGAAAAAAATGTGCAGTTCTAGAGTTTACTACTTGGGGGCAGGGGGAGGTGCTTCCGGGTGTAAAAGATTGAGTGGGATCTGTGAGGTTGGTTATAGTAAGGTCTGGCCTGAAGTCCGCGGGAGTGGCTGTCGGTATTGGGAACGTCCTTAGTTCCTCGATCCATTCCGTGGCGCGAAATCCACAATTAGCAAAACAATTATTTGGTTATCCCATTTTGGGCTTTGTCGTTGAATCAGCGACAGGCAGTAGTCTGTAAGTCCCACCACTAGAGCGCAACCCTAAAGGTGAGACAACCATCAACTTGTTGCTGCCAATGACTGCCTTCCCACCAGAGATGCCTATGAGAGACTAAACCGAAGGGAAAACTAGTCTTTTTTTCTAGTCTAGTCAAGATAGTCTTTTATGGTTAGTTGTAACAAGTTCTGATCTCAAGCACCTGACCTTTGTTGTAAGGACTTTTTTTTTTTTGAAAGGCAAGCTGGGTTTTTAAGGATCCCATAACCTATCAACTGGGCGACCTATAGGTCAACACCCATTAGAAACAAACCATACCGCCGGCGGGATTCGAAGCTAGGACGTGGGGGTCAAACCCACACAGCCCTAACCACTAGGCCAACACACCATTGGTATTGTTGTTTGTTGTAAGGACTTATTAGCCATCTGACGGTAATACCCAATTCGAAGTAAAGGGGGCGCCTTACTAAATAGGGCCACTTAGCTTTCCCACAAAGGTCGGTGGAGAATGCAAGATCTTCAAATTCTTTAACCGAAAAGCGATAGCTAAAGGTAGTAGAAAATAAAGAGAGGGCATTAGCAGCTTCAACTCGAGAAACAACATCCCCATCCGAATCCAAATCAGCTGAAGAGGATACCCTTGGCTCTAGAGTTCCTAGTTCATTCCGCTCAACAAGTTTACCCAGCCTGAAGGGAAGGGGTTTGAATCCTATAGTTGACGACCACCGGCCGGTTAGTCGCAATAGACATTTTCAATTATCAGTCATCCACCGGATAGGAAGGCCTTTTCGGGGGATTGGCGACAAGATTGACTCATATTATTCTATTCTTGCTTTCCTATTCAAGATGGCTTTACAGCAGGTGTGCTGACTTGACCCGAGGAGATCCGATTGCTTGTGCTTATGTACCAGTTCCTATTGCTTGTTTTACTATTCTCATTCTGATTTCGATTTCTATTGGCAGGCAGGAAAAGCCTCTGAAGAAAGTAATCAACATCAACAAAAAGTGTTAAGAAAGGGGTTCCATTCATGGAGTCAAAATTAGCATAAATGCTTCCCCAATTTCTCACTTGTTTTTCGCAGATGATCTGATTATCTTCAGCAGGGAAAATAAGTTTGAGGCTACTACAATTCAATCTTGTTTGCAGGAATTTTTTGCTTGGTCAGAACAACCTATTAATGAAGTGATCAAATGTTTTGTAGAAGGCATGTCACTGTTTGATTAGACTCGAAAAAAGAGGTGCGGAAATTATTATCGAAAGAGAAAACCCACTTCAAAGGTGTTAGATTCAAGATGTTATGATGGTATGCAGGATTCTCCCTCACCATGGATCCGATGATTGCCCCTATCCTATTTGGGTTGAGCTTTAGAGTCTCCCCCTTGAATACTTCCATCATTCATTCTTGAGAGCGATAAGAGATTCATTGGGAAAGTTCCTTCGTATGGACGATAGCACTCGATGTCTCACGAGACCAGACACAGCTCGTATATGTGTGGAGATGGACATGTTTTTAGAGATGTCGGATAGGCTTTGGATAGAGTTGAATGACACAAAAGGGGAAGGTTTTGGGCACACTTTAGAAGCTTGCAGGAAGAAGCCAAGGCAGGTGAATGAGAAAAAGGGGAAAGAAAAAAGATAGTGAGCCATTGATGCTAACACTCAGCCGTTTTCTTGCTGGTATCACAGGTACATGTGCTTGCTACTCCCTCCTGGACCATATCAGTGGAGCTTGGATCAGCCTTAGCTGATATTCATTTTACATCCAATTTAGACGTCGGAGAGAATCTAGGCCTATGTCCGTCTCCATCCCTTCAATTCAGCCTGGTTGTCATTCATTTGCGTAGCTAGCAGCAATAAACTGAATTCTTTCATTTTTTTTCTCTGGTTTTCAATTTTTTGTTTTTTTTTTCTGGTGGTAGAGTCGATAAAGTTCAGGATTGATCGTTGTTCAACGATCTACTTCTGTGGAATCATATTCTGACCTGTTTGGAGTTCAGCCACGCCATAGGCAGCTAGTTGAATGAAATACAATGGGGCATTTACCACTTTAGAGATAATTCACCAACATCTATGGTTAGGAAACTCGCCCCAAAAATAGGAGTATACAATCGCGTCCAAAGGCCTAAATTCCTTGATCTTGAAAGTTTCCCTCGTTACATCCGCTCATTCATTTAGAACTTAAATTGGCTCTAAAAAAAGTAGGACTTGAACCCTCAATGGCTGGACCGACAACAAAGGAACCTGGTCACTTGCTCGAACCCAGATTCCATGGAGTACTTCATTTCATCTCTCCCTTACACCCTGACACTAGAGGGTTGTAACTTACTCATACCTTCAAAAGACGGAAAAGAGAAATCATTTTATCTACTTATAGTGGCAAAATTGGTGTATTGCCAAATCACGCCCTATTGCCACCGCTGTAGATATAGGCATTTTGTGAATACGTTTTAAGGACCAGTGGTTAATAATAGCTCCGATGGGTGGTTTCGCTAGAATAGGCATGGAAAGGCTATAGACGGCATTCAAAGTAAGCTTCTCTTTTGAATCCCTTCACGTGTTACCTGGTAACCATGTAAGGTATACTCTGCAGAGAGCCATTTTCTGAATTTCGCGTCGATGGAACGCTACTCTTTGGTGGTTGAATACCGGGCGAGCAAGCCGACCCACCATTTCACCCCAAACTTCCATTATCCACAACAAAGGGGAAGGAGTCTCTTAGAAGAGGTTCGTAAGGCGGGCAATACGACTGAGCCTACTATGGAGGGGATAAGCGAGCAAGCATCTGTTGTTTTGTACTTGAATGAAAGAAGAGACATTAATAGCACAAACACTAATATCAATGATATTCCCCACATGCTATAGAGATTCCCCAATATCATGCTAAGAATAGAAAACCTTACTGCTGGACAAACCCTTCTTGTTGGCTTACATTCCCTGACGATGTACTTTTAGCCCCTGATTGGTCGTTGTCCACATCGAGCCTGATATATCATATCAGAAGCACAATCATCCACTGGAGATGGAGAATTCACTTGCGCCTTTTATAAGCGAGTATGAAGTAAGCCCTGAACCTGAAATGCTCTTTCTTCCTTGGTAGGTCAGTTGTTGACGAGACTTAGTTTAGGGCAATTTTTTTTTTTCAAGCCTTTCAAGCTGTAATAATTTTCCCAGGCTAGGAGGAATTCAATTGAAATCCATTTCTTTCTAGTACGCTAGGGCTTAGTGGAACCTACAAGTCTTCAAAGTTACCACTCTCAACAAGTCTGACCAATTTATTAATCTGCAAGTGTTGCGGGTTTAACTGGCATAAACAAACAGGCTAATTTGACCCATTTGTAATAACCGCAAGTGCACGGTGTCTAACTGGTAGACAACGGCAAGCACGGGTTGATCCCAGGAGGAAGGTGGATTAAATTGAATTTAATAATTTACCTAAACTAATTTGGAGAAAATGGGGGTTACAATGTTTAAAAATCTGAGTTAAACAAAAGTAATAAAAATAACAATAAATAAAAGAAAAGAGTTGGAGGGAAACTACAATTTGCAAAATATTTTTCAAGCTCCTAAAATTATATTCAATTTTTCTTATTATTCCAATTTCAAATAAATGACTCTAGCAATGTATAAACTCCTAGCATTAATTGTCTTGTTAGGGCACAATTAATCACAAGTTTAATTATTCAATTAAAACGTGTTTGATTTATAACATAATATTTTTCTAACAACCTAAGATGCATGGCATATTAGGTGAAAGTAAAATATTATAAATCGCGAATCAATTAATATTAATCATGGAATAATAAAGTAAAATGAAATTAATTCTAGAGTTTGAGACTTAATTCATTGTGGTGTTACAGAGCATTCAACAGGGTGCAAACAGGAACAGGTCCAGTGTGGCTCAGCAGATCCCAGTGGGTGCAAATAGTTCTGATCTTTCTCGGCCGAGGTGCTCTCAGCAAGGTCCACTAGGTGCCAGTAGCGTCAACTTGATTTAAGTCTTCGTGGTGGTACTGAGTTATAAGGTGGGGTGCAAATAGTACCCCAACCTTTCTTCCTCAATTTGAACAAAGAGAGGCGGGAAGACGCTGTGGGCGATCTGCTCCTGTCTGGTGGTGAGCAGGGACTACGACAAGAGCTGATGTGGTCTTCCGGCGAAAGATGTTGGTGGTGGTTGATGGGCGCTGTGATGAAGAAAATGAATGAGAGATGAGAACCGAGTGGTGAGTGGTGAGTGGTGGTGCAGCCGGTGACGGTGGTTGAAGATGAAGTGAAACAGGGTTGTCACGCCCCTGTTTCGGTGGAGTGAATGAGAGAAAACAGAGATGGATAGGCTGTGGGTGGTGATTTTGCTTGGTTGGGATGGCGATGAGAATCACAAATTGTGAAGAAGAGGTTTTGGTATTTTGTATTTTTTTTCTTTCCCTTCTCTTCTTCCCTTTTCTTATTCATTTCTATTTTATTTATAGAGAATTAAGAAAATGAACTTGGACAAGGTAAGGGGAGGGGAGGGTTCAATGAGTGATTTAAGGCTTAAATCAATCTAGAATCTTGGATAGTTAAGAGAATATGCTTTGAGTTTGATTGGGTTTGGCATTGGGTTTGGGTTTACGGATTTGGTTTTGAGTTTAGGTTATGGGCTTAGGCTATTCTCACATCCACTTCCACTGAAGTCACCGTCTGTGATTTATTCATTGCATTTTTCTTTGATTTCTTCGTTATTGCTCCGAATTCTACAAAAACACAAAAAATTAATAATTAATTTAAAATAAAATAAAACAAGGATTAACAAAAGTATAATAAGAGGTAAAAAAAAATGTTATAATTATGTGATTATCATCAATTAGGTGAAAATTTTGAATTAGATCGTGCTACTTTTCAATACGATGGTGTTTTTCATAGCGCTTTCCCCCCAGGCATTGGTGAGTGTTTTGTTTTTCACTTGTTCCCTTGGCCTATTGGTAACTTCCCTCCTTAATGTCAACCCAGAGATCCCACCATTTATAACTATGCATTGGGGGCTTTTAATCAAATAGGCTTATTAGCAAATTACTTATTATAATAGCTAATCATTCTTTATAGCATAGCGAAGGTTGGTGCCAGCCCCACTCATACAATTAGGGGAAAACTCTAGTTCAACTTGATTTTGATTCAGAATTGATTTGCTGGAGCCTTTTAAGCCTCGTCACTCCTCTCAATTTTCAGACTTCCTCGTGTAGTTGGCCCCTGCTTTCTATCAAACCCCACCGGAAATGGTTATGGGCGAAAGCGTTTTCTCCAGTTGTTGAAATCTATCCTATCGAAATGAAACTGCATTCCGGAGTTTTACCCACTAAAGGTGTTGCTCATAAGCATTAGTGTCGCCTTTATCCAATCCAGTTTGTGAATCTGTCTCTGCTAGATCTTCTTACTTAGGAATGGAAGTATGTGATTCCAGTTACTTCATCATCTACTTATTAAGATGCCCTACCTTCATTCCCCACCTACTACCCTTGCCTGCTTAGCGTGATGTTCTCGCACGCTTAGGGTTGTTTTCACTTCTACTCGTTTCTGGCCCTCCCCTCCCTCCGTGCCTGGTACCATAGCAACTCTTGCCCTCACCACAAGATAGCTTTGCTGGTGCTTCCTAACAAACTGGTGCTTAGGGGGCTGGATATGCTTAATCTGCTGCAGGAATAGGCGCTGGGGCTTCTAAAGTGTATCGACTCTTGCTACCAGTGCTGCTGCCGCAGACGTATCGGCACAACCATATAACTCTCGACCATATCATTCAGACATGGGTAATGTCTGGTTTATTTAGGGTCCCATCGGTAGGTAGCTTCCCCGAAATGGAGAAACTTCGGCCATGGAACACCTTCTCTCCCACCTCTGTTGATGTCCGAAAGCGATCTCCATTCTCTTTGCTCCTAGCTGCCTAAGGTCTTTTGCCAGGGCTCTCCTAACGTCGAGCTCAGTGACTTCGTAACCTTTGCGTAGCATAGTAGAATGAAGGCTACGCACCGACATTCTCTTATCTATTCTATTAGCCTAAGCATCTTCGCTAACTCGCTCGCCTACTATAGCCCCACGATGATCTAGTTGGACCGGGAAACAAAGGGGGAACAAGTAAAGTCAAAACGCATATGGCACGAAAAGGAAATCCGATTTTAGAACTTGCTCCAATCGAGCAGGAGTGGGGAACTTTATGAACTATATTTAGATCTTCCTTCCGACTGACCAAAAGGGCTATCTTATCATTTATTTTAGAATCATTTAGATTGATTCTTGTTAGAGTTACTTTAACTACCTATGGAAAGGAAAGAAGGCTACTGCTCCAAGAAACATCTTCAACTGGTTTACTACTGAGTTCGTTACTTTGATCTGTTGAAATCTGACCCTAGTAGTTTCCAATTCTGTTGAACCAGGCACCACCCTGCAACTATGACATAACTTCTCCCGCTTCTTCCCCAAGCGCTCCTAGGTGAATACAACGGAGTCACTCCCCGCAACTCCAAGCCAAAATGTGCATGTTTTTTCCACCACAACGGCCCACACGCACAAAACAACGTCAGTGTTTTGCACTACCCACACGAAACGAAATAATGTATGTTCTCCTTTGAAGCGAGGCAATCTGCCTACCCATTTCCATCAGCCGAACACGGGCGGGAAAGATTTGGAACCCTCATTTGGAAAAGTGGTAGAGCAGCCTTCTCCATTTTAGGAGTTTTTTCGCTAATTTGTTTTTCCATTCCTTTCTTCCGTCCGAGCCAACCTCGGAACGAGAGGGAGGTAGCCCATCAGTCCGCCGCGAAGAAATGGGGCCCATCCTCTGCTACTATATGGCGGTAGAACGGATCTCCTAGTAAGATAGTCAATATCGAAGGCTCTGTTTGGCTTTGTTTTGCAAAAAATCGAAACCATCACTCTATCCAGCTTCTCTGCAATTCTGTCTGCACCTTGCTGCTGATTAAACCAGGTCAAGAAGCTTCCTTTCGAATTGCAATCAATCAGCCCAGTTTCCTGAACACAAGAAAATATATTTGCAATATCATGTGGTTTAATTGTCGCTCCTCCCACTTTCTCCACCGGATCTATAATTGAGTGACTTCGGAAATTAGAAATGCCAAAATAGGGAAAACACTTGATATTATTTATTATAAATGCCCATAAAATATCATATTCATGAAGCAGAAACATATATGCACTCCTATGAATGTGGAAAATATACCAGATTAGTTGATTCGAATTGTAATGGTGAAGGAAAATGGCCTTATTTCCGTTCGTTAACTACTTCTAACAAGCAAGTTAGTAGCCTACCTCGGCTGAATGTTGGGACAAACAACAATAACCGCGCTTATCCTTCTCATAAAGAAAAAAATCATCCATATTAAACCGATTCACCCACTACTGCTATGATAAAGCGAGGGGCGGATTCTCGGTTTGGCGCGAGCGTTTGGAGTTAGGTGTTGGCGCTCTACTCCCATAGTACGGTACGATGAAGCTGAAAAACATAAGTGTCACTGGCTAGCGCGCAACGACTTTATCTTATAAGCTCACTTCGTTCTTGTTGCGGAGCCCTACAAGCAACCAAAAAAAAAAACAATAAAAGAATCAAATGTGTCGGGTATCCCGCCCAACATGATGGGTCCATAAAAACACCATAACAAAACTTTTGCCCCTGCCAATTATTCAATCAGCTTAAAGATCTTGTGAATAGCCTCTCGTGGAAGGCAGCTTGACATAACTTTATTTATACATTAGTTGCCCAAGCTCAGATTTCTTCCAAGCATATTTCTTTGGCTGCCTAATCACATACTCCACGTTTGCATTCCAACTCGCCAAGAATGATTTCATACTCCCTGTGTCGTCAGTTTTCAAATCGATGAAAGCAAGCTTCTTGTTCATCAAATTGAGAATTTGACGATACAGTTCTTGCTGGTATAGAATCTTTCCTTGGTGATTTCTACTGTTTCTCTCCCCCCAAACACAGTAAAAGAGAGCATTAAAGACAAGTTTGAGGACAACTGCAATTTCCGAATCAGTACGGTAGGTTAAGTCCAGAAATTGGTAAACCAGAAAATATACACACCCACAAATCATTCTTTTATTTAATAAATCTCATGTAGGAAAGCCTATACCGGAAACTCAAATGTGATCATTCAGGTGAAAGAAAGGTCAATTTTTCTTGTATACCTACCCCGAAACAGATATCAGGAATCTCATCAACCAACTAAAGTAGTGCCCTTTACGTTGAAGTGAAGTGCTTGTAGACAAATAGAATCAGACTTGGGCTTGGATGTGGCTACTCGGAAAAGAAAAAGCCTTCTCGGATGACAGATAATGTTGTGAATGATGAGGTGATAAAAAAGATAGACACGTGTGGTTGACAAAGGGACTCCATCTTATTGATTGAGCTATACCTCGTGCGAATGGATAATCCCTTTGGTGCGTGGTCCGGGGACATTGCTTTTCCTTTTGTCGTAGCTTAGAGACTTATAGCCTTTAGTTCACCTGCCCGTCGCTTAATCTGTAGAAGTAGGACGTGGGTTCAGCTCTAGATATAAGATCAATTTGTTAGTACGTGTGGGTGAAGTCTCTCCTTCTTTTGTCGGATTGAAAGGCTAGCCTACCATTTATTATTAGTTAAGGAGTCGTTTATCCTCGTTCCTAGATAGCAGCTGAGGAACTGCTAAAAGACAAAGATAAAGTAGTAAATTCAAAGCGGATTCTTGATTTAGCTTTAGTGGACCCGCGTTCATTTTCTTTTGGTTTGGCCACTCAAACTATAGTAATGAACTTGATTGTTAAGAAAGTAAAGTGAAAGTCATACCAAATGCCATACTCTACAATACTGTTCACATATCGAATGATGCGTTTGACAGCTATCAAATGTGCTTCCTTAGGAGCATCTTGGTAACGTGCACAGACACATACACTAAAAGCAGTATCTGGTCGACTAGCTGTTAAATATAACAAACTTCCAATCATAATACGATAAAGCTTTGTATCGACTTCTTTGCCTTGTGTATCTTTTCCAAACTTAGTTGTTGTACTCATGGGAGTGCAAGGATGCTGTGATGAGTCCAGACCGAACTTTTTAACAATTTCTCGAGCATACTTTGCTTGGGAAATGAAAATTCCATTAGATTTCTAAGAAATCGGAATAATGATGTCTCGGATCACCTTCGTGGTCCTTTTTCGGATTTGGAAAATTTTCCTCCACTTCCCTTTGTTCAATTTGGGTAAGGGGAGGCAGGGACAAGAGTTTCTTGTATGTTTCCTGGAAAAGGGATGAGGATTTTACGCCGTCATCAACTAAAGTCTGGGTATAGTCGCGCTAGCGCTTTTCTGATTGCTTTGAAGCTTTAGCTCTCGATTCGCTTGCCATAACAACAAGGTTGAGTTCCTCCTCAAAAATCCGAACACATGCGTGACACAGCTCTCGGATCGAAAGATCCCCGGATTCCAAGTCAAGAATACTTGTGTATTCAATGAGACTTTCGACCCGTTCAAAAAGGGCTTTGATGTCCTGCCAATATTCATCGTTCTCCTTGGATAAAAGGAACATGGAATGTTTTCTCTCTAGAGTTCCGATTCTCCCCCGGATAGAAGATTCCAAACTCAAATTGTGGTTCGGTCTCAAATCGGGACCTTGGTTTAGAGAAGCCTCCACTGCTTGGCCTTGGGGGGGGCGTGGGTGGAACTTCAAAGATTTGGACTGGAGCCCCCGGACTGGCGCTTGGTAGAAAACTACGTCTCCAATAAAGCTTGACATTAAACATATGGGGGCTTTAGTAATCTTTAGATGCTCATTTCGACCAAACAAAAAGGGATCAAAAGGTAACGCAAAAAAAAAAGAGGGAAAAACTTTAAATATGAGGTAAGCCCTCTACTCCAATAATACGACTACCATCCCTTCCACGACTTTTATCCTCGGGCATCATTTCGACGCTTCCTTGAATTTCCTTATTCCATCCATTTGAATTATTGTCTCCCTTGGCGACCTATCTCTAAGAATCTCTATTATTCTAATATGTGTCTTGATTTAATTGAATATGGGTTCCTCGCCAGGGGCGGGTGGGCATTTCAAGCTGCCTTATTTCAATCCGTCTAGTGGGGCTTGGCTGGTAAAAAAGGGTTCTATTTCGATAAACCCTCGACACCCAGGGGTCCTTGGATGGTAGTTCAATGCTACCGCCTGGGTGGCGAGGAAAGCAGTTGATCATTGACTTTCCTTCCCGTTGCTTCTTTGTTTG
This sequence comes from Berberis vulgaris, assembly GCA_963556465.1. Lineage (NCBI taxonomy): Eukaryota > Viridiplantae > Streptophyta > Magnoliopsida > Ranunculales > Berberidaceae > Berberis > Berberis vulgaris. The sequence goes on along the minus strand of OY747131.1, from coordinate 6,040,215 downwards.
CAAGGGGAGACCTTCACGTCCGGTTCGGAGGGAGGGGATATCCCGACCCTACTATCATTATGCCTTTGCAATGTTACTTGGTTCAACTCCATTTGCGATTTTTTTCTCATATGTGGGACTCTCTATCTTCTTAGGTAGATAATCGATCGTCTTTCATTTTGATAGTGAGTAGTTTTTATAATAATAAGTCAAGTCAAGAATAATAATCGAACTAAAAGAGCTTGCCAGAACGGCTTGGTAAGCAAGCTACCAGTTATGTAGGCGCCAACTCCCAGTTATTTCTCTTCTTTCCTTTTGAGTTTAGTGATAATGAATCAAAAGAATTGTCCAAGATTGCTAGATCGAGGAACCATAGCCAAACCTTTCCAAACCCTGGAGCAAAGAGTCCCATTCCAATCTGTCATATGCCTTCTCCATGTCTAACTTTCGAATTACATTCTCGAAATCCAAACTCGATCTGGCAATTTTTGTGTCAAATCCATCATGATACACACCTTTGCAACGAAAGGTCTTATAACTCCTCTTGGGAGATTGGCCATGGCAAGTTAAGCCTTATTTATGAGAACTGGAGTGGACTGGGTAGAATTGAAGAGATAATAGATAACATATTACCTCTCGCCAATCTCACAATTAAAGAAGGGTTGGATTGTCACTTCAACTTTCCTGTTTTTTCGGAGCATTTATTGTTGGATCTTAGACCTATTTTGACTCTGAAGCTAAACATAGTGGAGGAAGAGAAGGAGAAAAGATATTGGATTCACACAACTAACGGAGATTTCACAGTGGCATCAGCGTATGAGTTTCTCAGGCCTAAAAGCCAGGTCTCTGCTATATTGCAGCGTGTATGGAGCAACTTCATTCCTACCAAAGTGCTACTATTGGAAATGAAGTTCCAAATGTGTCTCATATTGGCAGCAGCATTACACACTCTTAGGTCTCGAATAGCTAGGCTTCCCTCCGCAAAGGGGTACCCGAGGTTTAGTTTCGTGGAGGATGGGATGCGCTACCAGTTTAGTCTCCCTACGCTACTAGGTACTTTTGGTCTAGGCTTTGACCCAAAAATCCACTTTGGATTGAGGCTTTGATCTTGTTTGCACCTTTGGAGATCTTCCAATTGAGAAGTGCCTCAATTAAGCTCGATCCTTTCTAAGGCAGTAAGTGAAGGAAGCAAGAGCAGCGGAGGAGAGTGAAGCAACGAAGGCAGGCAGCGAGAGGTAACACAGCGTAAGATAAAGTGGGAGATTTGATGGGACCCAATTACGTCCATCCCCCAGGCTTCAAACGATCATGATGGCAAGGTTGGATGCAATGGTTTTGGGGCCTTGTGGATGTAGTCATCGTGAAACTGGCGGGCATCGCACCGGCGGACATAGTGTCGATGCAATCCTTGATCATGGAGGGCCAATAGTAACCCAATCTCTGGATTCTATCTTGAAGTTTAGGTCCTTTCAGGGTTGGAGCCTTATTGGGAATGTGGATCTTCCTCTTTCTTTGCTTTGCTCATCATTTCTTTATTTAAAAAGAAAGGTAATGTAATGAAAATACATCCCGTAATAATAAAATAGGGTTCAACCTCGGCCTTAGTGGGAGAACATATTCATCATCCGCTAGAGATGCTTTATAATAAAAAACCACTGGAGAAAAGCTGGAATCGCCGGCACCTATTCCTAAATGAAAATGCTAAAATAGATGCGGAAAAGGGTCCCTATTGAAAGCAATAAAGGGGGTGCCTTAGTGTGCCCTTTCTCTAATCCTAGGTAACGCGTTTTGAAAAATGAAAGAAACATAAAAATCAAGTGAGTAAATTATCAACAAATAAGGGGCTATTTTGGTGAATAAAAAAGATGCATAAAAGAAAGAAACCCTTGTTCTCGAGAGATCTACCATACTGAAAAATGAAATGATCTCTCTTCAACTTCACTTCTCTCTTTCACCATGAAAATCAGAAAGAACGCTGCTTGATTCTCCGACCAGTCACTATCAAGCTCTTGGATCCCTCATTCTAGTGCTCCTCCTTTTCCACTTACTCATTTGATGGTTCCAAATACTGATAAATGTGAGCTCAACATGTCCCCATGGGATGCAATGGCTTTGGCTCCTCAGTCAGACTTCTCTCGTCCACTGCAATCTCAGGTCAATCTTTTCACTCAAGTTCTCATTTTTCTCACTATTATTATAGATTTACAAATACCTTTTTCACAGTTCTTTCAAATCATCATAGGTTTCTGTACTTGTCCATCTTTTGGCATCTCTGGTTTCTAGGATTTCTGTACTTAGGATGTGTTGTTATTCTGCTGTTATCAGATCAAAACTTGTAAATCTCATCGATGGGGTTTCTTGTTTTCAATAAATAATTGATGGGTTTCATTTTTTTCAGTATTATCATTTCTATCGATTATACTCAGCTTAGTTTCTTTATTGTTGACTATGCAGGTTGCTAGCAATGTTGCCGGAGGATAATCAGTTAGTCATACTGATAGGTCAATGGTTTTTTATTTTGAAGATTAAAATCTGTTAGGAATGAATTTGACAGAGAAGAGAAGAGAAAAGTAGAAGAAGATAGGATTGATATTCAATTTTCGATGCCTTTCTTCTAGATTGAGTGACTTAAATAGCTTAATACAAAACACATAACTAACTTAACATGGAAATATGAAAGCATTTCTCCACCTCTCTTAGTGGCTTACAATACGTGGGCTACGTGAGCACTTGCATGGCCCTGTAGCATGCATGCACATAACTAACTTAACATGGAAATAGGAAAGCATTTCTCCACCTCTCTGAGTGGCTTACAATATGTGGGCTACGTGAGCACTTGCATGGCCCTGTAGCATGCATGCACATAACATTCCCCACCCCTTAAGAATCCTTGTCCTCAAGGATAAAATCAGGGTAGGTCCGCGAAAATCGCCAAGCATTCTCCCAAGTCGCTTCTTCCACTAGAGCTCCCTTCCATTTGACTAATATTTCGGCCTTTGGTCGATACTTCCCTTTCTGAATAACACAACGGTCAAGCACTGACTCGGGTTGAGGTAGAATCGTGGAGGTATCTTCATCAACAGGTGGGAGCTGATCCGAGACTGCGGTCATTGACCCCAAGTGTTTACGCAACAAGCTAACATGAAATACATCGTGAATTTTTTACCCAGGAGGAAGAGCCAAGCGATAAGCTACGTTCCCTAGTTTTTCAGTAATGATATGGACCAAAGAACCTGGGAGCGAGCTTCATGGATCGGCAAAAGACTACCGCTTGTTGTTGATACGACTGAAGCTTCAAATAGACGAAGTCACCTACCTCGAATGAGACATCCTGCCAGTGCGCATCAGCAAAGTTACGCATCCGATCTTGAGCCCGCAAAATATTAGATCTTAGCGCACGTAAGATGTCATCTTTGCTACAGAGGTAAGCATCCACCGCTACAATCCGAGTTGTACCCGGAACATAGGTCAGTAGATACGGGGGTGGAACACCATAAACGACCTCAAATGGGGTCATTCGAGTGGAAGAATGAACTGATGTATTATAACTGTATTCAACCCAGTAGCCAATCCACCCAAGAACGAATTCGTTCCATTGCAAAACACCGCAAGTATTGCTCAAGCACTCTATTAATAACTTTTTTCTGGCCGTCCGTTTGGGGTGATAGGTTGAGCTCATGTTCAATTGATTCCCTTGAAGCTGGAAAAGAGCACGCCAGAAAGAGCTTAAGAAAATCTTGTCCCTGTCACTTACAATGGTAGTTGGTATTCCGTGGAGGCGGACTATATTCACAACAAAAGCCTTAGCTACTGACAGCGACGTGAAAGGGTGCTTTAAGGCAGCAAAATAAGCATATTTAGATAACATGTCTACTATCACCATGACAACCGAGAACCCATGAGATACCAGCAATCCCTCGATAAAGTCCATAGATATCTCGGACCAAACACGTTCCGGAATGGACAACGGTTGAAGCAGGCCAGCCGGTTTCATGCTGTCATGCTTATACCATTGGAAAGCGTCACATGTTTGAAGAAATTTCTTGACCGTTTTTTGCATGTTCTTCCAAGTAAACGAACGTCGCAAACGGGGCAAGGTTTTATGAAACCCAAAGTGGCCACCCAGTGGTGACGAGTGGCATTCAGCCATAATCGTGGGCACTAAAGGGGAAGAAGCATTCAATGAAATCTTACTATTGTGAAACCATACCCCATCTCGAAAGTAATGAAGAGGACTCTGATTGTAGGCTGTATAAAAAAGATCGCGTTGCACCTCTGCCTGTAACGTGGACCACCATTCCGCATGCGGCATCGAGACCGATATGAGTTGGAAATCAACCATGCAGGATAAAGAATCTGCGACTTGGTTTTCATTCCCTTTTTGTACTCAATAACATAATCATAACCTAAAATCTTGGGAAGCCACCGAGTTTGTGCAGGAGTAGTGATACGCTGCTCAAGTAGATACTTGAGACTCTTTTGATCGGTTCTCACAGTGAATGGTTTGCCCAATAAATAAGGTCGCCACTTACGAATGGATTTTACGATGGCCAACATCTCCTTTTCATAAGTGGACAGAGTTAAGGCAGCCCCTTTGAGAGCCTCACTAAAGTAGGCTATGGGTTGGTCATGTTGTGTGAGAACCGCGCCCAATCCGATTCCGCTAGCATCACATTCAATCACGAATGGTTGTGAAAAATCCAGAAGGCCAAGGACGGGCGGTGAAGTCAGAGCCTCTTTAAGTTGTTTCAAGGATTCGGCTGCCTATGTTGTCCAATGAAATCCTTATTTGGTCAGGAGTCGATTCAACGGAGAGGCTATTCCACCGAGTTGACGAATGAATTTCTTGTAATATCCAGCCAACCCCAAAAATTCGCAGACACCTTGGTTGTCGTGGGAGTCGGCCAAGCGAGAACAGCTTCAATTTTTTATGGATCCACGACTACCCCTTGTTCTGAAATTATATGTCCCAAATAATCAACCGTGGTAACTCCAGACCTGCATTTAGTCTGCTTGGCAAACAATTGGTTATCAGACAGTATAGACAAAACAGTGTGTAAGTGATAAATATGTTCTTCCCATGTTTTTAAATACACTGATATGTCGTCAAAGAAAACCAGGATGAATCGTCGCAGGTGAGATCGAAAGAGATCATTCATGAGGCTTTGGAAGGTGGCTGGAGCATTGGTAAGGCCGAATGGCATTACCAAAAATTCGCTCGTGAGTGTGGAAAGTCGTCTTCAGAATGTCACTGGCGTGGACTCTAATCTGGTGGTAGTCGGCCCGAAGATCCAACTTAGACAAAAATTTAGCGTCGTTCAATTCGTCCAGCAATTCGTCAATCACAGGTATCAAAAATTTATATTTAATTGTGATGTTGTTCAATGCTCGATAGTCGATACAAAATCTCCACTCTCCATCGGATTTCTTCACTAGCAAAACCGGTAAGGAGAATGGGCTATGACTAGGGTGGATGAGCCTCGTTTGCAAAAGCTCCCTTACCATTCTTTCGATATCGGTCTTATGGTAGTATGGGTATCAGTAGGGCCGAACACTCACCGGTTTCGCATTGGGTTGTAGAGGAATTCGATGATCATGTGCGCGTTGAGGGGGTAGAGAAGTAGACTGAGAAAACACTGAGGCAAAAGAAGTGAGGAGTTGCTCCAGATCCGCTGGGTGAGACCCGGTTTGGTTGTTGGATTCGTTGCTATCAGATGGAGGAGATATCCAGTGTCGCGTATGCAGTGGATCAGTTAGGACTTCTATTCCCTTTTGACTTAAGCCTTGAAACGTATGAGAGACACCTGCGTGCTGGAATGTCATTGTAAGTTTCGAATAATCGGTCTCAATGGGGCCAAGCGTTGCGGGCCATTGTACTCCGAGGACAAGCGGACAAGCAACCACCGGTAGAACGTAGTAATCTGCAGTTATTGGGAACAGTTGAGGTTTCTCGCAGCGATGACCCGGTATGAATTTATCGTCACAATAGTAACAACATCCCTTTTCGCGTCGCTCGCGTGCTTCCTGATTGGAAACTCGATGAACAGCCGTGGGTTGGGAAGCTGGACTAGCACGCGGATGTTTGGATGTACTAGCACGCGTCACCTTTCTCTGTAGTTGATTTCTTTCCTCTATCAACCTGGCTATCGATGGTATCAGCTAAGGTGTTTGGAGTCCAGCAATTAAGCATCCAATCAAGAAGTTCTCGGTAAGCCATCTACCCTGTGGGAAAGCTTTTCGAATGCCTCCTAATAGGCGGCTACCGTCGTGGTTTGCCTCAGTCGTGTTAAAGCTTTTGAAGGATCGTCATAGTCTTGTTGACCCGAAACGGTGGAAAGCTGCCTTGGTTAGTTCTGGCCATGTCAAAGGTCCCCAAAATTTGGTAAACCACCTGTGCCATTGTAGAGCAATCCCTTCTAGGTGAAAGGATGCTAACTGAACCTGTTGTTCAGAGGGTACTCCTTTGAAATCAAAATACTGCTATGCCTTATAGATCCACCCAGAAGGATCGTCACCATTAAATTTTGGGAAAGGTAGTTTAAGGTGTGGGTTATGAGCCTCACCATTAGTGTTGGAAGATTCCCCTGGCGAGAACGGGTTGAATTCGAGGGAATTGGGTCGCGAGCTATGAGTAACACGTAGTGCCTAAAGCTCAGTCAACACTTGTTGTAAAACGTTGTTAACTTGGTCGAAACTTCTCTCGTGTCATGCAAGAATCTCATTAACCTCATTGCGAAATTTTACATTTGTTTTGCCGCGAGTGTCCATGGTCGAAATCTTGCTCTGATACCAATGTTAGGAATGAATTTGACAAAAAAAAAAAAAAAAAGTTGAAGAAGATAGGATTGATCTTCAATTTTCGATGCCTTTCTTCTAGATTGAATTACTTAAATAGCTTAATACAAAACACATAATTAACTTAACATGGAACTAGGAAAGCATTTCTCCACCTCTCTGAGTGGCTTACAATACGTGGGCTACGTGAGCACTTGCATGGTCCTGTAGCATGCATGCACACAACTAACTTAACATGGAAATAGGAAAACATTTCTCCACATCTCTGAGTGGCTTACAATACGTGGGCTACGTGACTCATACGTGGGCTGCGTGAGCACTTGCATGGCCCTGTAGCATGCATGCACATAACAAAATCATTTCATAATACTTGTGGAGTTGTTTCGTATTAGGGTTTACAGTCAATTTCAATAATTTTGAAATAGTTCCAATAATCAGACTTTGATGAAGTTTATTGGTATTTGTTCATAGTCTATTTTTTGTTATAGAATGTTGTAAGATTGTATATGAGGTTTAAGAATAAGCTATTACTTGTTGAGCAGTGTTATTGTTTCGCCGAAGAAACAATGTGACGTTGAAGTGAAGATGGAGAAGGTGAAAGAAGAACCGGTAGAAGAAGATGGTGATTGGAAATTTTCGTCTTTGTTGAATGAACTTGACAATGATAAGAACAAGAAGAAGAGGAATGGAGTAGTTAAGAGGGAATTTGAGTGATGGGAAGGGATGGCAATGTAAGAAAGAGAAGAAAGAAGTTATTCATTTTGCCAGTATCATTTGAACAAACTCAAATCCTACAATGAAAAAGCCGATTCACCGGAGTACTATTATTATTCAGGGTTTGGTCCGTTGTGGGGGAGAAAAAAAACAATAGGAAGTCGAGAAAAATTGTGAAGAGAAGGCAAATAGTGACATTATTGGTGATGGTGGTTAAGATTCTCAAAATAGTTTATGCCGATGATTACATTGAAGATTTTTTCATGGCTACTGATGATGATGATGACGATAATGGTGCTACTGATGGTAGTACGAAGAGATGTATGAAGCCTATCAAAGCGCGCTCACGTAAATCTCTTCTTTGAAATCTAATTTCATCTGTGTTTCATTGTACCATTGTAGTATCATTTCATGGTTGATAATTATCAGTTTTTATTAAAGTTATAGGATTGCTCATTTTGCCAATCAGGGAAATGTGGCGTGATCTTGAAAGAATAATGAAATTTTCAAAGTGTTTATATGTACCTCGAGGTTGTAAAATACATTCTCTAATAATGCTACATCATTCTAGTTGCAAAACCTAATTTCCTAACCTTACTCTAATTACTGTGTCTATCATGCAACCGTTGAAAACTCTGTTAATACAATTTGCACTTCTAGCTGAATTTTAAAATCAAACACTTAGATTATGATCTCTGCTTAGTCACTGTCAGTGGTGCAGTTTATATGGGCCGATATAGAAGCCCAATCCAACTCTTGACAGGCTTTTTTGGGCCTTGCTTGGGTTGAAATTTTCAGACTTCCTACTTGATTGGGCTTGCCCAACAGGTTCATTAAACGCTTTGCTTAACATCAAATTGCTATCATAATATGCTGAATAAGAAATCACTCTTGAGGTTTCAGGTAAAAAATATTGCAATCAGAGTGTTGTGGCATGATCTTGAAAAAATAATGAAATTTTCAAAGTGTTTATGTATTTCAAAATTTTTAAAAACTTCTCTAATGATGTCATATCATCCTAGTTGGCAAACCTGATTAGTCTCACTCCTCCCTGTTAGTTGAATTTGAAAAAAAAAAAAAAAAAAAATTAGGCGTAAGAAAAAAAGGAAAGATTTGCCAAACAACTTGGAGAGTATCTCGAACGGGAAACACCAAAGTGAAGGGATTTCGGTTATTTAGGGGAGCAAAGACACTTCAACCCGAAACCCCAAACCATATACATGTTTCAAACAAAGTATTGCGACTATAAACAGCTTTAAGAAATGTGGAAACAAATTGAAGTAGAACAATGACATGTTATTGGAATGCGTCTCAACGACAAGTAAACCGAACGATAAACTGAGAAAAAGATAAATGATTAGAAATACATCTACAAATTTGGTGTAATTTTAACTTTACTTTCCATCCTACGAAGTGGAACTGGAATATATCTTTTTCAAATGAACTATAGATGTTTCCTTCATTTAGACTCTTGCCATCAATGCCATGTTAAGGAACTGTTATTAGGCTTCTGTGTTTAGTTATTTGATTACTTCGTTGTTATTGTGACATAAGCAATTCCTGCATTATCTTTCAATTCTTGTTTATTTTCAGTTTTAATGACTTTCGGTCTTTTCTGTCTAACTTATAATACACGCAAAATCACATGTAAGTCGGCACAAATCATCCATCAACTATATTATTATTACAACTAAACGTATTATAAATCCCTTCACTATGTAAGCACGTCGTAATTCATAGTATGGGTTCATCCAACCACGCATTCATGATCACTGAAATGTTACATAAACTATAACCACACTTAGTTTTACATTTTTACCCATTCTCTTTGGAGCTGAAATGTTACATAAACTACAACCACACTTAGTTTTAAAAGCATTAATTCACCCCGCCCATGATCACATTGTATTTCATCCTATATTTTTTTTAATCAAACATAGTATTCATAAGTACCCCTCCTACTACAAGATGATTAACTAGCCAACACTTAGATCCCAAACTTTTCCGGTCAACCCCAAGATTACCCACTTGCTTGATCAATGCAAAGCAATTTTTGGATACCATCCTATGATTTATCCAATCACACATGACACAATCACCAAAATATAAATGCTAACCAATCAATCGGATTGACCGACATGATCCATGTTTTTTCTTATCTACATGATCCATATTTGATGAGACTTTCGCCAACCTTTAGGCCTACTAACCCATCACAAGTTTTACACCCACCTAATATAAACAACCACATCCTAAACAATCCCATGTCATCAACATCAAGTTATGGGATAACTTGGAGATCACCTAAATAACAATCCCTTGATTTAGATGCAAAAGATAATTAAAAAAATTAAACAAGATATTATTATTACTGCCATTAAGTGGTGCTCATTGACAGTGAATCCAATCTCTCTAGTATGTGTGTTCATTCATGCATTTACATGCTTGACAACTGCAACCCAAACACCAACACCTACCTATTGGTGTTGCTTTACTCAACCTAGATAGATATAGTCTATGTTTTGTCATTAAAAAATGATTGATAATACAGAACCATGACAACTCAAATCCATGACTTAATCTATATCTCTCATCACACCACCCACAGGAGTACAGTAGATCCGCAAGAAATCTACAGTAAACCTTTTGAAAAAATCGCCCAACTTTAGTTAACAAACAGCAAAACCTAAAAGACAAGTAACTAATACACACCTCACTAAACTCTCTCCACCTCTTCTTCCATTCCATCTGTTTTTCATCCCCACAAGCAATCAAAACTTACTTAGCTTTTCATTCAAGCATTTCCTTTCCTCAAACAGGTCCACTTTCCCTATTTATGAATCAGAAGAAATTGAAATCTAATCCATGCAACCAAACACCCACTTTATTTTTACTCTATTTTCTGTCTTACCCTTTTTGTTCAATAGAGAAAAATAACATCAACAAGAACAAAAAAAAACTAGAATAAAATTATCACTAAAAATTACAAAAAAAAAAAACAAAGATAGATAGATAGTTTATCAAATTGAAAATAAAAATTTATTTCAACGCCAAGCGGATGCGACGGTGAGAACTCGACCCATCCATCCGAAGCAGATCCCTCCGGTTTCCTCCTTGACACTGAATCCAGCGGAGGAGGGGAGTTTAGACCGCAATGGCTCGGCAATGTGTTGACCCAGTGGTCTTGACACGAACCCTGCCATGCCCATACGAGCCCTCCATTTACCAAACATTTCACATCTCTCCACACGATCCTTGCCTTCGCAAGCTACCGAATTAGCCATCTTACGACCCAAACACTCCTCGATCCTGACCCGCTCCGCCGCATCCCGAATCATTGTCATATCGAGCGAGTTGAACAGGGAAAGATAATAAGAACTCAACTCAGTAACTCGGGCAACAAACGGGGCTGTGTTGCAGTTCATTTCTTGCTCCACCATGGTTACCACACTTGGACTCAATCCCTTCACCTTCCTCAACAGCTCATCTCGCGGATTCTCCAGCGAGACGCTCTCGTCGGGCATTTTGTATAGTTTGTATGCCAAATTCACCACCAATGTCTCGTTTTCTTCGCAGCGAAGCGAGTCACGGTTCAGCTCATGAATTGTTTTGCAAACAACGTTGAATTGGAGGATGACACCAACACGGTCAGCGAGTTTTCGCAATCGTTCTCCAACAAATTTCACATCCTCCTTTTTATCAGCAACAGCAGTGATTTTCAGTACACTAGGAGAATTCGGCTCGAATTGACGCTCCGAAATCGCATGAATCAGAGTCACGTACTGACTCCCCTGTCCGATATCAAAATCAACAACATGAACATTGCTTTTATTCCCTGATTGTTCTTTGATTGTTTCAAGAATCGTGAGATTAGCAGCCATAAAACCGAGCTTGAAACAAGGTGAAGCTTCGTAAAGAAGTTGTGTCGCCATTGTATGTTCACTACTAGTTAACCCAATCTTAGAATTCGAAAGACTCTCAACTGGATTCACCTTTGATTTCAAAGCAGCAATCATGTATGAAGTCAATCTCTGCTCCGGATCTCCTCTCGGATTCGAAACCTGCTTCAACCGATCAAGATTAGCCACCGCAACATCAATCTTACCTTCAGAAATCGCATTAGCAACCTCGCTCAAAGCCTGCTTGGATGAAATTGACGTCGAGCTAGTTGGAGAAGAAGATGAATTTGAAGTAGATGAGTTGGAAGAAGTAGGGGAAGGAGAGAAAGGATTCGGATTCGGATTCGGATTCGGTTTGATAAGATTTTGCATAGTCTCGCTCCAGTCACTAGTAGTAACCGAAACTGCAGCAGCAGTAGCATCACCACCGGCATCATCCTCGTTGTCATCCAATAACTCCTTTTCTAATTCTTGTAGCCGATTCCTCATTTTCTTCTCCGGTGAATCTCGTTCTTGATTAGCTGTCGGAACCATCATTTGAAAACTGCTTGAGTTAGGGTTAGGGTTAGGGTTAGGGTTGAACTGAACTCCTCCAGACCGGAGCTGCTGCAAAGAAGGACTATTGTTGTTGTTAGCTCCGGAAGAGAAATCAAACGGCGAAAGAGGAGAGATTGGAGAGGTTTGATTATACTGGCTCCTCTGCTTCACCGAGCGAAGAAAAGCCGCATGTTGTTGATCAGAAAGTGGACGCTTCGGCACAAAATTGGCTGTTCGAGGATGAATCAATGGTTGTGAAGACTGAGTTTGCGTCATCAGAGACATATAATCAGGTTGTTGAAGTTGTTGTTGATGTATGATCTGCGACGGAGCCGATGAAGCAGACGAAGATGACCTAAATTGTACCTGAGATGGAATGATATTGTTCATGTTCATCACAGAACCACCAGCAATTCTACTACCACTACCGAAACCACCACCGGAAACGCCACCGTAACCAGTGGCGCTATAGAAATCTCCACTACCAGGGAAGCCAGAAGCCATTGGAGAACAAAATGATTAGCTAAACAAATGATGATCTAAACTCTAAGACATTTGAGAGAGAAATTAGAAACAGAGAAAACAAGAAGAGAGAGAGAGAGACAGAGAGATTTTCTTTCTTTCCTTCTATCGTGCGTTTCTCTCTCTCTCAACTGATTCTCTTAATAAAGAGTGAGCGTTCAGATGCATTATATTTGTTTCCTATACTTCCAATAACACGTTACTTACACAATCTACGATTCTAGTTGTCCAACAAGGGATGTGATTTTTAGAAATATGTCAAAATTTTACGAATTTTTTTTTATTTATAATATTATTTTAATATAAAAAATAATTTTTATGTAATATGTACTATATAGTCTTTATGATATTCAAACTTAACTTATTAATTCAAATTTACTGCCAAAATTTTGAAATATTTCTTTAAATAAGGAAACCGAATTAACTCGAAAAACAAAATCACAATTCTTACCAAGATAATAACTTTATTGACACGCGGCAGATGAAGAGGTAGGCGGTGAATGGTGTGCAAGTTAAGTAAAATGTACACGGTCATTAAGAAAAGGCGTTTCGACTGTTTCAGTTCCCGGTGAATTAGTTAGGGTGACCTACAGTAACCGGTGACAAAAAGGTAGAGGGGGTTTTCTTTACGTCTGGTTTCAGAAATTTCGAAACCCGAAAGGTGCTTACGTTGGGAAGCCCCCACCACTAGATATATTTAAGTTGTAAGTTTTACTATTTTTAAATGACGAAAAGGTCCTTTTACTTTGTCTGAATGAACGACCATTTCTAGAGATGGAATCAAATTGAGAGGATAGCTGGAACCTTGGCCTCCATTGGAACACAAAAAGTTTTGTACAAAAAAGTAGAATCTTTGGAGAACAAATTGTTGATGAATCAATGGTTGGGATGCCTTGGATCCCTTGATGTGAAATTGGTCCAATAGTTGCATGAATTTGATGGCGTTGGTTTTGGTATTTAAAAAAACAATAAATTTAGGTCGACAGGTTAGGCAACCATTTTTTTTATCAGGTTAAATTTTTTTACAATTTTACCTTTTTTTATAAATTATGTTTATAATTGTATTTTAAAAAAATTGGTAAATTTGTAAAAAGATTCAATCCTGAAAAGAAAAAAAATAATTTATTAGCCTCGCTGTCAGCAAAACTGAAAATATATATATTTTATAGCATTTGACCTCTTCTTGGGATGAAAGAACACCAAATGAAACGGCTTGAATTTGGTCAATGAGAGCTTAATAGAAGATTTAATTAAGAGATGGAGTGTGTTTGATTATAATTTGTTTTGAGTGAAATTCTAGGGAGCGAGGGAGTGGGAGCTCCCACCGCCTACCCTGCTCGAAATGAGTGGGGGTGCACATCTTGATTAGAGTGGGCGGTGGGGGGTGTCCCTCGCTCCCAAGAAAGGTTGTTTTTTTTTAAGAAAATTTGTTGTTTCAACATTCAAATGTTCTTGTTATTGGTCCATGTGTTGTATGGTTGCATGGGATTGAGGGGGGCTCCTGCGCACAGTGGGCAGGAGCAGCTCCTGCGCACGCCTCCCAACCGTTGGATCAAAATCCAACGGCTCAGATCATCTAAATTTGAAATTCAAATTTTTTTAAAAAAATTTCCCGCCAAAAATTCTCTCTCCTCTTGGATGATCTGAGCCGTTGAATTTTGATCCAACGGCTGGAAAGCCTGCGCAGGAGCTGCTCCTGCCCACTGTGCGCAGGAGCCCCCCTTGATCCGGTTGCATGTGTGTCAATGATCTTCCTTACTTGCTAAGTATTTGTATCAGTATAGTTTTGTTATCAATTAATAAAGAGCAAGTCTTGTCAGTCAGAACAATCAGTTATTTTTTTGTCAAGATTGGACTCTTTTACATTTTTACTCATTCTCTTTGAAACACAATCACAAAGAATTATTAAAAGTATAAAAAGCCCTAATCTTAATATAAAAAAATGACTGATAGCCCTAACTCTCTAGAATTGATGATTAATAAAATAAAGACAAATAAGGGTTCATAGTATATGATCTTCGCTTCAAGTGGGCTCTCCAATAATGTACTAAGTAAGGCATTTGAGTAAGTTTACAGTGTCTGGTAGCTTGCCTGATGTTCCTATCTCGAGGTAAATGGACGGTGCCTGATAATCACCAGATACAACACCAGACAAACTACCGGTACACTTAAAGAATTTTTGAAGGCATTTTTATCCTTAATGTTTCTTTTCAAACTTTATATTTTGATCTCGTGAATAGTTCTAGCCTGGGTGGAAAAGCTTTCATCTGGAGTACTCCATGTGGAGTTGGTGTAGTTTGAATAACACTTAGACCTCGACATTTTAGATCAGACTTCAACATTGTCAATGCAAAAACTTACAACATGGGCGAACCACGTAATACCATATAAAGTCTAGGTTGTGTTTAATTTAGCATATATTTTAATCTAAAAAATAATAAAATAATTACAAAAAGAAGTGTGAAAGAATTTTCTACCTTAAGCTTGAAGATGATCATGTATTCCGATATATTATTTTTCTCATAAAGAAAATCACAATTTATATAAAATGAAGAGGATACTCGTCTTCCTCTGTTTATCATCTCAATTTTCACTATTGGTAGTTTATTATAATGTTTTTTAACCAAACACACCCTTAAAAAAATAACAGCAAACGAAAAATTCGAACCCGACCCTTTATCTTTTATATTATTAATTTTTTTTTTGTTAAAAGCCTCTAGCCAATAATATTAGATAATACAATTACATGACTGATGTCTAGCAGTAGTAGTTAAATTGTGAACCTTAACATTGAGGTTTCGAAAAATAAATTTACAGACCCATTGTTTGTATTGCTTTAATCTTTAAATATTCAAAAGAAATGGACGTCACATTCAACACATGCCCACGATTGTCTAGGCCATGATCCTCCTATTAAATAGCATGAAGTATCCCGAAATCCCCGAAGAGAACCTAACCCTTTGTCATCCATAATAAAATTCACATTTTGCATTTGTTTTTTTAAAAGTATTTATATTAAAGATATGCATTAAACACCAAAGAAAAGTAAATTTATTCATTGACCTTGACATCAAAGTCAAACATCCGTTGACCATAATGTTGCTATTATGAAACTCCCCCAATTGTCGTTTGACCCAAACAATACAAACTGGATGCAACTGTCAAGAGAAATTCTTTGGACAAAAACAGTTCAGGAATCAGGTGAGCGGTCAATTTGCTGAGTCGGTTAGGGTGAAAAATCCAACCCTTTTCATTTACTCTTATAAGAATTTGGTTTAGGCGATAAATTTTCTTCCTCGCATTAATTTCTTATGCTGGTCAATTTCTTGTACTTTGTAATGAAATTTTCATTAATTTGGTTTAATCACTATGTACTTTGTAATGAGTCAGTTAGGATGATTTTGATTTCTTTGTAATGAGAATGACGTTTAATCACTCAATGTTACGATCCTTGTTATGGACTTTCCCCTCCTGGACAGCTCGGGCTTTTGGGAGAGTTGGTTGGTTCATAACAATTGGTATCAGAGCCAAACCCCACATCCAAGGTTCGAATCCCGGCAGGGGCGACCTATAGGCTAGATTAAAATAATTTAGCATTATGTATGGGCATAGTGCTAAGTTGTTGAATACTTTCATTACAGATTTTTCAAATCTATTTGGAGAAATTTTTTGTCAAAATTTGTTATTTTTAGGTTTTATTTTTTATTGATTAATTTGGTGATTTCAAGCTAATCCATCATAACGCGTGGAGTGGTTATGGCGTATGGTTCCTCACGAACTCACGTGGTATCTGTGGAAAGAGAAAAATAAGAGAGTATTTTTTTAAGGGTTCAACAATTTGCCGAATCGACATCATCGAACTGTCTAAGGACCTTTTCGTCTTTGGCTCCGTAGAAATAAAGGTGCAACTTTTTTAAAATAAATGAAATGAAGAAGAGAATGAATCAGTTTCATTTCATTTCATAAAAAGTTATAAACACTCGGTTGCGTGAAGGAATAAAATGAGGAGGAATTGGTTAGCAACCGAACCCATTGACACCCACCCTTTTCCTTTCCATTCAATAATAGCAATTAAGCTACTCTCTATGGCCCCATCCATTCACCATATGTCGCGAAACGACATTTTTAGATATTTATATCTTAGAAATATCTGATCAACTCAGCTGTAATTGGTAAAATACTATTCATATGAACGTAGAGATGTATTATATGGGTATTCGATGTGAGTAATTCGTATTGCCTACATTGTAATAAGCTTTGTTGATAAGGGCAATGATCGTAAGACATCAACGAACACGAACCTTTTTGGCATGACGTAATTATTTGTTAAATTGGATGAAAATCAGCTAAATATTTTAGAATATTGTTAAAGGAACATTCATATTCGTCTAGGTAGTCCTCCAATTAAAGGACTTTATTGTACCTAATATTATTCGGAATTTTGCATTTATAATGAAATTATTTTGTTTTTAAATGATACAACAATGAATTTTATGGTGGCTAAGAGGAATTGATTCTAATTCCGTCTTAAAATGTTGGTCCTACTTAGCACTATTAGAAATTTGGTATCTTTATTATATAGTAGTTAATTTATGGAGAACAGCCTAAACTTTTTCACTATATTAAATTGACAATTTTGTAATAACTCTTAAAACAGTATCACTTTTGAGATGTTACAATTCACCGAATAATTTCAAATCAAACTTAAATTTAATCAAAAAATGAAAAATAATAACACAAAAAAAATGATACAATAAGTTGGATCACCATAAATAGTATTACTTTTATAATCATACTCTTCATGGTGATACAATTATTGTATATAAAAATATGTAAAATTGTTAGGTGGATTGTTACACTTCAAAAGTGATACTATTTTTTGAGTTGTTACAAAAATACCAATTTTATGTAGTGTCGACTTATCTATCTCATCTAAGATCTAATTGTTTATTTTCTATTTTCCAAATATAACAGACCAAATACGAAAAATGTGGGACAAGCTATAATGGGTAAATTTGTCACTTTATGCTATAAATCGAATTGTCTGGAACAGATAAAAACTTTTTTGGACTTTCTTTTCTGTGAAAAGGTAAAAAGTTGGTGAATGGGTTGCGTGGCTAATCCGAATCTGGGTCTTTCGTCATTTTCTTAATCTCATGAGGGTAAATTTGGAATGGGGAAAGTTTGTTTGGCAAGTTAAAACTTGACGACGTAATGAACTTGTACTTTTGCCTTGTCGACCAATGAAAAGCTAACGCATGTACAACACGCACTCCTGGATATAATGAACTTCAAATGTATACTTTGATCAAATTGTCAAATTGCGTGGCAAAATTTGGGAGAAGGTATCATTCGTTCAGCTCTAACCATTGAGCTGTCATGTTGTCGACTTTTCAACACGCTTATATAAGAGGCACGCGCATATTTGCCCCCAAAACATGATTTTTACCATTTTTTTAATGTATTTCAAGGTAATTTGACAATACGAATATCTATATTGGCACCAAATACCCATAACCTAAACCCACCCAACAAAACTCTTATTATATCCAGTCCAATCCAATCACAACATTAATATGTTAATATGAAATTTAATAACATACTCTAAAAGTCAACACCAAAATTTCAGTACAAGTTTCCCCATAAATACTTCCATGCATTCAAATCAAAATTGACAGTAAATAATAATCAAATCCTCCAAATTTGACAGTAAACTAAAAACTAATATTAAATGCACTGATCCATCCAAACAGACCACAAACTCCTGTGGGCCCCACACAAACTATCAAAGCCGAGCTTTGCTACAGAGCGAGGGAGGGAGCGAGGGAAAGGGGC
This sequence comes from Berberis vulgaris, assembly GCA_963556465.1. NCBI lineage: Eukaryota > Viridiplantae > Streptophyta > Magnoliopsida > Ranunculales > Berberidaceae > Berberis > Berberis vulgaris. Next base: position 6,021,934 of record OY747131.1, on the reverse strand, counting down.
GAGGGATGGATGTAACCACCCATTCTCTTCGGGATGAGTGCATCGTGTTGGAGATGCGTGTGGACGCTCATCGCGAGGAGGATGGGTGGTTACACCCATCCCTCGCTCCCTTTCCCTCGACCCCTCCCTCGACCCCTAGAATTTTCCATCAAAACCAGTAGATCTCCCGTCGAACTAATCCTTGCCACATCGGATCATGCGATGGTTTCTTATTAGTTAGAGCACCCCCGTACGGAAAAAGGTAACTGACTACAGCCGGTAAGCTTCTTTTCTTGTTGAGTTGTCATTTCGAATCGGTGAACGTCACGAGAGAAATACACTTTGAGTTGCTTTTTGGAACCCACAGCCGTAATGAAGGCCGTCCTTTATGCGTGTCTCGTTCAAGTAAATCTCAGTCGTTGATTGTTTCGGCCCAGATTGGAATCTTTTTGGACAGGTGTCGATTTATGATTGGAAACCTTTATGGATGAACATTGAACAGTTGGTTTCATAAACCTTTATGGATTAATTTGCATTGCAAACCTTACAAGCGCTTCATAGATATTAAAGAAAATCAATGGCAATTTAAAAACAGTGATTCTGGTGATGGTTCGGTGTCGGCATTTTATATCGTGATCTCGATTTCACCCTGATTTTTTCGGGTTTTATTATGATTGATCAATCTTATCCCGATCTCGTCCCCTCCTGATTTATAGTGGGATGTGAATGAGATCTATCCATTTCGTCTCGTCCCAAATCGATTTTTTTTAATATTTAGTATGAAACTATTTATTGACATTACTATTTTATTTGTTATTTTATTTATTGATATGGTTATTATATTCTCGCAAACTTCCATGTGACTCGTCTAGATAATGAATCAAATTCAAATTCATTTTTTTTTTCTCTTCCTAACTCTTGACAACAACAATATGTGTTCCTCGTAGTTTTTAAATGACAAACTCATTGATTGTTAGCAATATACAAAAAAATGACTATCTTCAACAATTGTTCTAAAAAAAATGAGTAAAAGCTAATGAAACTAGAAAATAATAATCAATGGCTTAAAATTATATAGTTTTTCTTAGAGTTGTGTGTTTAGTAAATCAAAATTTTTTAATCTTACATGTTAAATTTTCAATCTAAAATTTAGTACATGTTCATCTCGTCTCGTTCCAAACCCATTTGAGATAGGATGTGATTTATCCCGTCCCAATCCCGAACAAACGGGATGGGATAAAGATGATGTCAATTCCGTCCTGTGCCCACCCCTAATGGTGATTACAAATGTGGGTGATGGTGGTGGTGGCAACGACGGTGGTTGTTGAAATGGTGGTGGTTGTTGTGGTTCGGTGGATATAATAATGGGGGTAGTAATAGCGACAGTCATGGTGGTGGTGGATGGTTGTGATAGCTATGGTGGTTGCAACGATGATAGTAGTAATGGTGGTGGTTATGCTATGATAATTGTGGTGGTGGTGGCGACAATGGTTATGGTGGTAGTAGTGAAGTTGGTGGTGGTTGTAATTAATATCATATGGTTGTGTGATCATGGAAGTGGCGATGGTGGTGAAGGTGATTATGTTATGGTGGTTGAAACGGTGATAGTGGCTATAGTGATGGCAATGGCAGTGGTGATGGTTGGGTGTTTTTAAGGAGTTGGGAGTAATTCAAGTAAGATGGGGCGATGATAGCTTTGCAAAGTAATACAAGAAATTTTGTCTTGCAAAATTTTGCAGAATTTTATAACTAAAAGATGTGGAGGTTCCGAATTCAAATTTTAATAACTAATTTTCGCAAAGTCAACCAAACACCTAAATTTATGTAACCGCCGTAAACTTTTACATATACATTATTTCACCGTATATCAAGTGAAGCCCAAGTATTTTAAAGGCTTTTATTTATGCTCATTATAAAAAAATAAATAAATAAGAGAATACAAAGGACCATTAATAGATACGTTGCACAAGCAGAACATTCTGATTAATAACTGCGATCAACACGGTTGCCTATAATTTAGAGAATGTGTCAATGTTCCATATTCTATCCTGAATGCATGTTGTAAGAAATGTTCAGGGTGTGTTTGGTGGGATGAAAAATGTAACACCCTGTGTGAGCGACTCTAATACTAACTTGCTATTATGTGTTGGTGAGCTCTGAGACTGATAGTTTCATGTGTGAGTGGGCTCAAAGGTTGGCAAATAATCATGTGTAGACGGATTCAGAGGCTAACAAACTATTAACGAATTATAGACTCACATCGCTTGAATGAGAGAATGATATGTGTTATATATGTGCGAGTTTAAATTCATATAACACAACACATTTTAAAATCATATAAATAGTCAAGTTAGGCTCAGAACGGACAAGGCAGAAACTACCAAAATTCAACGCATTCACAACTTTTATTTTCGCTTTTTTTGGCCCTATCAAAATAAGCTCATAAAAAAGTCTCTAGAAAATTGTATCCAAAAGTCCCTACTTAACATTTTTTTTTTTTTTTTTGGCCACCCATATAACCAAGTATGGGTATGTACAATACTCTAATCCACAACTCCTTCAATTGTAGGCCCTCAGTTTAAATATGCGCCACCAAACAAAAAATAAAAGTGCTATTAAATTCACAAAAATTCCAAACCATCAATGCGACCAACCCTAATGACAGGTCTCTTGATTCTGTGATTGAAAGCATCTCTTTCTCATCACTTTATTTGTCTTCTTTTTTTTTTTTAATCATTTTTGCTTCTAAATAAATAGGATCCATTTGGTTCCACTCACCTATTTCCAACATTAGCTGCACATTTAGATATTATCATCAATTGGGTATGGGTATGTGCTGCAAGTGCCCATGGGAATTTTATAGCCTTTCAAGTGTTGGTGGTCTTGTAAAGGTTTTTGTTGGTATTGTTATTAGGGAGGGGACGTCTTGTATGAGGTCTATTTAGGGTTTTTTTTGTGGCATTGCCAACAAGGGCAAGTCCTCGCGGAGCACCCATGGTGTGGTCGCTTGTGACATATCGGCCATACTTGTAGTCGGATGTCTTAAATAGACATTTGATGATAATATCTTTGTGTGTTTTGTAATGAGAATGACGAAACTCTGAATCACTTGATGATGCTCAATTGCAAAAATTTTAAATCTATTTGGATCAGTTTCTTATCAGAATTTAGTACGAGTTTGATGTTTCATGGTTCCCTTTTGCATTGACTAAGTTGGCAGTCCTGAGCTAATCCATCCCTGTGCACCGAGTAGTTATGGCGTAGTGTTACTCATGTGGTGTGTTGGAAATAGAGAAATATGAGGATTTTTTAACGACTTAACAGATCAGAACAATCTATTGCGAATGATGGATTCAGCTTGTAATCTTTTCAAAAACTTGTTCTTTAACACTTTCATGGTGTCTTGGCATTCCTTGATCTAGAAATAGTTTTCCATGGTATCTTGTTTCATTTATTATCTTCAATAAAAATCTTCGTATTTGACCAAAATAATAATAATAATATTGGATCATGTATGGTTGTTATATGCCTCACTTGCTTCAGACAACATTTGGACTATATACTAATGTTTTGGACATGTAAAGGTTTTATCGCCATTTCGATTTTGAAAATAAGCTGAAAATAACCTTTCATTTATTAGTATTATCATAAGCTGAAAATAAATAAAAAGCAAAAGAAGTTTGAGTTCATGAGATTATAAAAATTAGGGTGTCCATGCATCCTACGTGAGCGTGGATATTCAATATTTTTTATTTTATTACAACAATTTAATAATTAAATTTTTAAACAAAATAATTATATATAATTTTAAGGACGCCTTCTCGATTTTGATTTATTTTAGCATTACTAGCCTTTCATTTTTTTAGTGTTGTCATAAGCTGAAAATAAAAAAATAAAAAAAACAAAAGAAATTTGAGTTCATGAGATTATAAAAAAGAGTGTACAGCTTTTGTGTTTCAGTACTTGGGCCAAATTAGCTTGATGGGCTTCAAATTTGCTTCCCATTGGGCCTTACCGTAAAAGGATTTGTTAATCGAAACGGGGGCTCTTTGCTGGTCCTAATTAGTGTTGGATTCCAAATAGCAACGGCCGGTTTGGATTTCTCATTTTAACTTCTATTGCTCAGGAAATTCAAGTCGCGCACTCTAAATTACAAAAAATGCTATTTATCAAACCGCATCCCGTTGCCATCCATATTGACATCAACCACAATTTTACCTGAGCCTACCGATCATTAAGGAAATTTCGTTATTTATATGGCTTTATTATATTACAGTACTTCAACATTCAATGGAAACAAAACATCAATCAATGATTTGTTTCAAAATTATTTATTCAACTTCTTAAGTTTGTACAAAAGAAAATTGAACATAAAGATAACAGTGAAGGACTAAGAGTAAATATATACTTTTTTCAACTCAACAATTGGGCTCACAGCCCAAGCCCAAGACCATCTGAAGTCTGAAATTGGGCTAGGATTTCGCCTTTCTAAGTAAAACGTATGGTGAGGTAAATTTGTCTTGGTCAGGTTTTGATTTGTGGGTATGATATTAATTTCAAATAATGGATTATGTCTAGTAATGAACGACGGCCAAAAAATGTCATTACCGAGAAAACCAGTTATGGATAATTTTGGGTGGAATGTTGTATCGTCCAAAATTCTTATAGCACACAGGTGGGCACGGGACTGGATGGACCTTATCCCGTTGTTTTATCTTCGAGACGGGATTGGGACATGATAGACCTCATCCCTTTCCATCTCAAATGGGATCGGGATGGGACAAAATGATTTAAAGATAGTAAAAATTGTTAAAACTTTATATAAAAAATAAGAGTAGAACTTTTTATTCCAAGGCGACTAAATATCCAAATTAAGAATACAAATTCATTTTATTATCGAATACCCAAATTAAAAATAACAATTCATTTTTAGTTGCTGAAATAATAATTTCAAACTTTATATCAAATTGACATCTCTTTCGGATATAAAATTAAAATGTTAAAATTCATTATAATAAATAGTAAATAAATAACTTCAGAACGGGATTGAAAATCTTCATCCTGATCCCATCCCACTTTAGATTGGGATAGGACGGGATCAAAATGAGTTTGATCAATCCTAAAAGAACCAGGAAAAATCGCGACAAGCCGAAAAGATATCGAGATCGCAGGATGGAACACACACCCCTATTAGAGCGTATAATGCTAAAAGCCCAAAAACCAATTCGTCCGGATAATAACATTTACTAATTAGCCCGACCCTGAAAGCTTTCAAAAGCCCAAGCTACATTTATTGCCGATACCGCCCTCGCCTAAAATACTAAATTCCCACCGCCTCTTCTTCTTATTCTTCTTCTTAGTTCCGTAGAAACAAAACCCACACCACCTTCATTTTCTTATTTTTCGAAATCAAAATCATCTGTGGACGACAGCTCCTCTCGGATCTCTATACCTCTGTACGCCAAACTCTTCCTCTCCATTTATCTCTGTAAGAGGTTTGGTCCTGCAACAGTAGCCTAGCCTGCGTGTGTCCTCACCAGGGATTTCAGATTTTGTTGAATTTGGTGAAATTTAAGATTGGGCTTCGGATTTTGTTGTTCCCATCTGCGTTTTTGGATCTAATTCGATGTTTTGATTGATTTTGATCGAACCCCATTTTTGTAATTTGGGAGAAAAAACAACAAATATTCAAGTATTGTTTGCTCAGTTTTGTTCTGTAAAACTTTGTTTGTTGGGTGTCACAAGTGTGACTGTAACTCTTAAAATAAGCACAAATGAGATGGAAAATAGTAGATGGAATTGAACAATTAGAAATGAAGGAACCTCTCTTCTGGTGATCCCACACAGAAAGCCTAAATCAAAACTCTTCTCTGTTCTTTTATATTACAACTTCTTATCTATTTATACACAGTTCAGCTAACAGAATTTCAAACTAGCCAATTGTAGGCTTACACGTTGTTGGCCATGGGCCATCTGTTTGTAACTAACTATATAGGAATTACTAAACTATCCCTGTCTTAAACTTTCAAATTTGAATTTGGCGCCTTTTTTTTTTTGCGCCCTTTTTTCTGCACCAAATTTCAGTCCTGGTTGCTCTTGAGGACGTGACAATGCCCTCCCCTTAAGACAAATCCGTGTCCTCGAGGATTAAACGAGGGGAACATGGCTTGGATGTGTTGCCAATCTTCCCATGTATAATCTTTTTGTGAGGAGTTTGACCATTGAACTAGTACTTGTGTCACGACTTTATTGTGTCGAGGGATCAGCCTGCGGCCTAAGATGGTTGTTCGTTCAACCCTGAAGTTTTTGAGTTATCTACCAGAGGTAGTAGGGGGGTGGGGATGATGGATGCCTCTAATTTCTTCTTCAACTGAGATACATGGAACACATTAAGGATTTTCGATCGAGGTGGTAAGTCCAACTTGTAAGCTACAACATCTATGCGTTCAATGACCTGAAACGGACCATAGAAGCGAGAAGATAACTTCAGGTTGCGGTGGATGCTCACTGATGTTTGGCGATAAGGCTGAAGACGAAGGTATACCCAGTCTCTTACAGTGAACTCACGCTCAGCACTGTTTCTATCCACACAAGTCTTCATGCGCTCTTGAGCTCGATGGAGCTTCTCCTTGATAATAGAGAGCATGTGGTATTTCTGGACATCAGAGATGGTTGTATGGATTAGGGGAGGTAGAGCCATCAATGGTGGGGTGTACCCATACAGTGCCTGAAAATGAGATGTCTGTAAACTAGAGTGGTATGATGTATTGAACCAGTACTCTGCTAAATACAACCACTTGGTCCACTGAGAAGGTGTCTCACTTGTCATACACCGTAGGTATGTTTCCAAACAAGCATTTGTACGCTCCGTTTGTCCATCAGTTTGGGGATGGTAAGCGGAGCTCAAGTTGAGAGTTGTGCCCAAGGCTTTGAATAGATCTTGCCAAAAAAAAAAGCTGAGAAAAACCTTGTCTCGATCACTGACTATGGAAACTGGCAAACCATGTAGTTTATAGATGTGCTGGAGGAACAATTCTGCTACAATAGCTGAAGTAAATGGGTGAGCCAGTGAGAAGAAATGACTATACTTGGTGAGACGATCCACAATTACTAGGATTATTGTCTTGCCATGTGAAGAAATAAGACCCTCGATGAAATCCATCGAGATATGCTGCCATGCTTGGTTCGGTATAGGTAGAGGTTGAAGGATACCTCCGTAGGTGGACTGATTATTTTATTTTTTTGACAAATGGTGCATTCCGTGATGAAGGTGAGGACTGCCGCTTTTAATTTTGGCCAAAAGAAATACATTTGCAGTCTCTTGAGTGTAGTGGTGATGCCCGAATGACCTCCAAGAGCAGAGTTATAAAGCTCTTGCAGTAATTTATGTCTAAGAGAGCCAGTTGTTCCAACATATATCCGATGTTTGTGCTGCGAGTCAGGTTGAACATGGAGTTATGGAATGAGCTGTAGTGCCAGTGTCTCCTGCTCTGAGCTAATGATATCTAGTACCCACTGTGGTCTGACAATGGAGAGGGTTGAGCACTGAATTTCAGGTTCCATACACCTTGATAAGGAGTCTGCAACAGTGTTATCAATGCCCTTTTTTGTAGTGAATTTCGTAATCGAAGCCAAGGAGCTCGGACAACCATTTTTGTTGTGTCATAGTAGTAACCTTCTATGCTAGGAAGTATCTAATACTCTGGTGATCTATGTAGATATGAAACTTTCAGCCCAATAAGTAAGATCTCCACCTGTGGACAGCCATTACAATAACAATCAATTTTTTTTTCGTATGTGGATAAGGTAAGATTCTTTGGACTAAGAGCCTTACTAAAAAAACAATTGGTTTACTCCTTTGGGACAAAACTGCTCATACACCTCTACTACATGCATCAGTTTTAATATTGAAAGGAGAAGTAAAGTCGGGAAAAGCTAATACATGGGCCCTACACATAGCCTCTTTTAATTGAGTAAAAGCTATTGTATCTAATGGGGACAAGTGAAAAGAAATTTTCTTTAAGTGGGTTATCAAAGGAAGAGCAATTTGGCCGTAGTTTTGGATGAACTTTCTATAGTAACCTGTGAGACCAAGGAAGCCCCGTAATTGTTTGATATTAGTGGGTATTGGCCACTTGGTCATGACCTCTATTTTGCTTGGATAGGCCTCTACACCCTGCCCACTAACAATGTGCCCAAGATACTCAAGTCTTGGTTGAGCAAAAGAGCGTTTGGAAGACTTGACATATAATTGGTGTTGCCTGAGAATAGAAAAAACAGTGTGCAAGTGTCCCAAGTGAAGAGTGAAAGATGGGCTATACACCAAAATGTCATCAAAAAATACAAGGACAAATTTTCTTAAAACGGGATTGAATACTTGGTTCATCAAGGCTTGGAAGGATGCCGGAGCATTGGTGAGACCAAATGGCATCACTCTAAACTCAAAGTGGCCATGGTGTGTTTTAAAAGTCGTTTTATGGATATCCGGAGGGTGGACAAGTATTTGATGGTAACCGGACCTCAAGTCTAATTTGGAAAAAATTGTGGCTCCATGCAACTTATCCAGTAACTCATCAATCAAGGGCATGGGGAACTTGTCTTTGATGGTTATCTCATTGAGTTTCCTATAATCTACGCAAAATCTCCATGATCCATATTTTTTTTGAACTATGAGAATTGAGGCAACAAAAGGACTTTGGGAATGTTGTATAAGACCTGCTTCTAACATCTCCTGAACCAAGTTTTCAATCATAGACTTTTTCATGTGAGGGACTTTGTAAGGGTTTTGGGAAGGAGTTGGATGACCAGGTTTCAGGGGCATGTGATGGTTGAAGTTTTTATGAGGAGGTAAGGTGGTGGGTTCCTGAAAGACGTCTCTGAACTCGTGAATTAATTGTTGTATCTCAGGTGGTTGTTGTGCCTGTTGACAAGGAAAAGATATAGAAAACAGGTGACACAAAAAATAATTTGCATGCTTCTTAATGAGTTTTGAAATGTCCTTACCCTCCATTAAATTTAGATCACCTGTATCAAATACTTTTTGCAGGGTAACTGGCTTCCCATGAATCTTCAAGGTGAGTTGTAGCTTTTGCAGGTTCAAGGTAAATCCCCGAACGGTTTCAACCAATTTCCACCTAGCACCATATCATATCCTCCAAGAGGAAGTAACCTGACAGTCCCTTCGAATTGTATTCCCTGCATATAGTCCATTTCAAAGGCTGACAGACAACATTACTAACAAGTTGATCACCATTTGCAACCTTAACCAACATCCAAGGAGTGAGTATTGTTGGGCATTTAGTGTCCTTGACCACTCTTGGATCTACGAAAGAATGTGTGTTGCCTATGTCCACTAACATGGAGATAGACCTCTTATTGATCAGGCCCTTAATTAGCAATGTGTTAGCAGACATGCTGCCATGGATTCCATGCAAAAAAACTTCCATATCGGTTTGGAATTTCTTGGAGCAAACTTTATGTGACTATTGTAGGTTCTTCTGCTTCCTTTTCTATTGATTCATTTTCTGATATGAGCAAGTAAAGGTGTTGCTGCTTACATAGGTGGCTGGCCTATACCGTTCCTCACAGTTATAGCGCAACCTGTTTTCCCTCCCCAATCTCATTTGTGATGGGGTTAATCTCCTAATAGGAGGTATAGCATTAGTGGGCATTGGGTTGGTATAGGTGGTGGTGGAATTCGGCTGTTTATTAGGTTGATTGGAGTTGTAGGTGACTGGTGGTGTTAGGTGAGTGTTTTCAGGTTGACTGTTTCTGCTGGTGATGTATGAAGTAGGTGAGTGATTGGTGTGTTTGTTGGCAAATGAGTTAGGACTGTTGTACTTGGTGTTGTGAGGCTTGTGAATGGAGGCCTCATGCATTCTGGCGAGTGATAGAGCTTGAGTAGGGGTTGGCAGTAGGGCTGATTTTCACGGATATCCGCCCCACTTAATCCGATTGGAGCGGATTTGGATGTGGCTAAATGGGTTTTCGGGTGGTTTCGGGGATTCAAACAGCATCCATTGAATATTCGGGGCGGATACGGATTTGGCAATATCCGCCCCACAGATATTTGTTTATCCCGTGCTATTACTGAAATACCCTTTAATAGTCAATACTTAAAAGAGTAAAAAAAAAAACCTAAACCTATTTCCTCTATTTCTCCTGTTTTCCTTCTTTTGCTAATCTTTTCCCCACCTCCTCTCCATCGAAAGCCATCGAAAGAATCACCACCCCTCCCGACCGCCTCCCTCTCCCCTCCCCGCCTTCCAAGCAACCTTCCGTTCAGTGCATTTTTCTCTCTCTCTCCCCTAGATGTAGCTCTGCATCTCCTTCTCTTTCATGATTCTGTTTGGAATCTTGGATGTCGGCAGGAGATTGAAGGGCCCGTTGTTGTCTAGCTTCTGCTGCTGCATCATACCTCCAATAAGCATCTCCCATGGCTGCTCAATCGATGGAAAACCAAAACGACTGCGAAGAAAAAAGAAGAAAAAAATCAAGAAAAGGGTTTTAAAGAGCTGAATGAAGAGAAAAACATAGGAGAAATTCACAAATCTATGTATTTTGGCTACTCCCAAAACCTAAAACCAAGTGTTTGCTGCCACTCCTTCACGAATTAAGGGGCATTTTTACCACAGGTCCACAGTAAGAGCGAAGGCGCTTCCCGGCTAGAAAAGGAAGGGCATGTTGCTGATTAGGGTTTTGGAGAGATCCGTAGTTCTTGATCTCTGTATATGAGGATTTGTAGATATCATTTCAATTTTTTGTTGAAATTTTTGTATGTTTATCGATATGGTGTTGAGGTTGAAAAGTATATTTTTTTTTAATACGGATATTCGGGCGGGGCGGATATCCGTCAATCTGTTCGGATTGGGGACGGTTTTTGTAATTTTGTATAAACGGATAACCGGGGCGGATTTGGGGATCCGTGATCCCCAGCGGGGCAGGGATGGATATGCCCAAATCCGCCCCGTTGTCATCCCTAAGCTTGAGTTAGGGTAGTAGGTTTGAATAGTTGCACAAGGGACTTGACCTCTGGGTGTAGAATAGTTAGGGTAGTAGGTTTGAATAGTTGAATCCTCAAACCTTTCACACAAATCGTGAATAAACAGACCCCAGTGAAGCATTTCTTTGCCTATTTGGTAGTCAATAAACCACATGTCTGCTTTTCCCATCAAATGGATCGATGCCATACTAACCTTGTTTTCTTCTGCTACTTGAAAGAATGTGAAGTATCGATCGCATTTCTTAACCCATGATCTAGGGTTTGTTCCATCAAACACGGGAAAGTCTAATTTAGAGATTCTAGGAAAAGTACCTTGCTGCTCCCTATGAGTTTGGGAACTGGATCTGTGATTGGTAGCTCCTGAAATGGGCGTGGAAGAAGAGCTCGGTCCTATAGCATGCACGGTGCTTGTTTGGCTCTGAATAAGCTGGAACAGTTGATCAAAATGAGTGTCAACTCGCTTCTCTTGAGCTTCTTGATTCTGAGTGAGCTTCTTGAATTCGTTTTTCAACCATTCAATTTGATTTGAAGTCTCACTTTGATTCTTCCTGGACTCTTTCATAAACATTTTGATTTCCTTTGCTCTTGTCTCCATGGTTGCTAGATTCAATCGATCACTCCACAGTTTTGAGAATCGACACAGCTTTGATACCAAATGTCACAAGCGTGATTGTAACTCTGAAAATAAGCACAAAAGAGATGGAAAATAGTACATGGAATTGAACAATTAGAAATGAAGGAACATCTCTTCTGGTGATCTCACACAGAAAGCCTAAATCAAAACTCTTCTCTGTTATTTTCTATTACAACTTCTTCTCTATTTATACATAGTTCAACTAACATAATTTCAAACTAGCCAATTGTAGGCTTACACGTGTTTGGCCATGGGCCATCTGTTTGTAACTAACTATATGGGAATTACTAAACTATCCTTGTCTTAAACTTTCAAATTTGAATTTGGCGCCTTTTTTTGCGCCCTTTTTCTGCACCAAATTTCAGACCTTGTTGCTCTTGAGGACGTGACATTGGGTTCAAGTTTGGCCAAAAATAACCCATTTTATTCGATCTGCAAATTCAAAATTCTGCAAGGTCACAGATTTAGACGTGAAAGAAATAAACCCCTTTGTAGATGGGTTTGTTGAATATTGTTTCTTTTTGTTGTGTTTTCTTTTTCGTAAATAATTCGCTTGAATTGACACCTTTGGAGAAAACCCCATTTGTTGATTTGCTTTGTTTCCAAAATCGGGGTTTGAGATTGTCGTAATTAGAGCTTGAGAGAGTTAGCATTTGTGTTTTTGTTACACGTCCAAAACTCGATTTGTGAAGCAAGCTGGGGTTTTGAGGATCCTATAACCTTATCTTTGAAATAAAGAGCATAAAGGTACATCAATTTTACATACTCGATTATCTTTTCGTCATTCACTATATCAAAACAAGGAAAAAAAATTTCCTTCAGATTCTCAACCAAGTTAAAAGGTGGATCAATGAGGTTAAGCTAAGGGTTAAACTCACCAAATGAGTTACTATCGATATGATTTCTTGGTGTACAAGCTTGAACTCATGATCTTGGTAGACACCTATCAATTGCTTGATCATCTTGAGGATGTGATTCTCCCTTCCCTTCCCTAGCAGATAGAAAAGATGGAGATGATGTTCTTGAAGCACATGGTTCAAAAAGAAAAAAAAAAACCATTAAACACTAGGACCGTATTAGTTCTTGAAAGATTCCAGTAGCTGATAATGATCTTCATTTAACTTCTTTTTTCTGGGTTAAGCCCTGAATTTAGGGTTTGCCTTCTTTGTTCGCAAAGATCTTCGAGGAGCGTTTCCCTTAGGTGCCTGAGTTGTGGTTGCCGCACATTCATTTTCAATGTTGTTTTGACCCGACCTAGTAAATCCCACTTCCAATATATTTTTAGTTCTATGAACCTTTGCTTCCAACTATCACATTGTATTTCTCTATTGCCTCATTCATTGCATTGTTAACTTCGATTTCTTTTTTATAATCTTCTAATGTTTTCAAAAAATATTTGACTTTAGATAAGGATAGTAGACTTTCCATACCTTCAATGTCGAACCCCAAACCTTGAACTTCGATTAACGGCTCATCTATATCTTCCATGGAAGCAAATATAGTATCCTTTTTGGGGTTCTGACTTCGTTTGTTCATCCCCTTGTATAGCTTCTTCATTGTCTACTACCTGCAAGCTCTGTATTAGTGCACTGCGCAGATTGTTCATTGTCAATGTTATTTCCTTTGTTGTCGTAATTTGGTCACAAAGTTGGACAATTAAGACTTTCATGTTGTCTTAGTTTTGGAGTAAAGCAATCCTTTGTTATCTGGTTTTTGTTATTCCAGGGAACAATTTCTTATAGTTATGATATGAACTCTTTCCATCTTATTAGGATTGGGTTTGGGAAATTTGCAGTTCAGTTTTCTTTTGTTGTTGTCACCATATGATGATATTCCTAAGTTCATGCATTGCTAAAAGTGCAGAGTGAAAACCCACTAATTTGCAGTTGGGTTCAACATATTACCATGGCCAACTATGATCATTAGACACCTATTACTATAAACTGTTGGTGGCATCACACGAGTGAACGAAAATTCTAAATGTCGAGGAAGTCGGCGAGGAAAACAACGAGGGAGGGAGCCATCCATCCCCCTCGGGACGCGCACGTGAAAAATGACGGCACACATCCCAAGAGGGATGGACGGCTCCCTCCCTCCCTCGTTGTTTTCCTCGCCCACTCCCTCTACAGGTAGAACAGCTCCACGAGTGAAAATTGACGGTATCGGGATCGCAAGATGGAATACTCCCTCGACAGGTAGAGCAATTAATTTAGTTGAATCTTTGTTTAATGCAAACATAAATTTGGTTTCAATCTCTAAAGCGTCAATTTTTGAACCCACAGAATTGACTATATTGTCTGAATCCCCATTTTCTCCATGGCAAGTTTCAACTATTCTGTCAGTCAAGACCTGCTCATTGTCATATTATGAATCTTTCAGGCAGTCAAAATCCGAAACTCCTTCATTTGATGGTAAGTCGTTTTGCATCCTTATTTAAAGGAAATGTGGTGTGTCCTTTGGTGATGTCATTTTCACTGTTATCATTGCACTCACTAAACCTTGTCATAGTAGCCTTTACATCGGCTTGCATCGTCTGATCATTTGAAGATGTATTCTGTCCAAAAGCCACTTCGACCAGCCATCATGCTTTCGTACTCTGTCATCCTGGACTTCTACCGTACCAGAACTATGCATTACATCCAGAATTAAAAGAATGTCTGTAGTCATTATCTTCACTCTATTAAAGTCAGCAATGTTGGTAATCGGAACCCATCCTTGGTCATCCATCAAAGAAATCAAATGGTTGTCCTTTTGCAAATTTTCAGTACTGAAATAATACTCAATTTGCTTAACAATATTAGCCCTCAAAGGCAACGTCTCCGAGGCAGTTGCAGGAATCCAAAAATGTTGAGGATGTTGAATAACGCGAAGATGAGGACCTCCTAATGCGTTTGGATGATGATAGATAGGGGTAGGGCAAGAAAAACAAGCCCCCCCCCCCCCCCCCCCATAAGCCCTGGACTAGGACCAAGACAGGGAGGATGCCACACAAAAGGCCTTGGTCCACTTTGTTGCATGCTAATATTTTCTCTCGGATTGAATGCTCGATGATGGCGCCGTATTTTATTTAAATGACCAGCATGTTCTTGTACAACTTGTCGTCGATTAGCAAAATTGTCAGCAAATGCATTGGGCTCTCTCGGTGGAGGCTGAAAGCTTCTATTATAATCCATAGCACCAACATGACCAGGTGGTGCACCAAAAGTATGCGCGGGGGTTCCATATGGAGATCTTAACATATGAGGATCGAAATTTCCAGGATAATGTTGGTAAGCATGAAGAACATGAATGTGTGGAGCAGGTACAACTGGTTGAAAAACAGGCAGCATTGGTGGTAGGTGATAAGGTATGGTTACAGGAAAGGGCGGCATGCCATGTGAAGGATGGGTACGCTTATTAATACCCGCTTTCTGATGATGGGTCGGTGGATGTTTATGGTAAGGATTATTGCTACCAAGCCCATTTATTTTTTGTGGCACGAATGGTCCCTGCACAGGATTGCACCCTGGAGTGGCTGGCACTGTTGGTGGTGCCTTGGAAACAACAACATCAGAAATAGGAGATTCCTTGCCAGAATTAGGAATAATTGGCCGTTGTTCCGGGTGAACGTATGGGGCCGGGCGATATGGCTGGAGATTCCTTAATGCTTCAAGAATAGCGACATTAGTGGTCTCAAGTGCGTGGAGGTGGGATGAGATCCCGGTAACTTGAGCAGTAAGCGCATCGAATTTCTCGTGTAATTCAGCAACAATCATTATAAAAAGGGTGGTTGGTGTGGTGTGAATATCCGAAAGAAGATTAAGGGACGGTCTGGGGAGAATCCCTATGGGTGCAAATAGCGATGAAGGGACGATATCAGAATTGGATGAATCGATGATTTAGGGGACGATCTCTGAATTGGATGGCTGCGATGGTGGCAATGAGGATGAGGGTTGCGATGGGGCGATGAAGTGGGTTACTGAAATTGGATGGCGTCTCGGGTTGCTGATTGTTTGCTGAATCGATGAAGGTGGTTTCGATTGAAAATGGTTTTATGAATCGATGAAAATGGTTTGATGAATCGATGAAGGTGGATTGCGGCAGCGATGAACTGTGTTGAAGCGATGAAGGTGGGTTGCTGAGGTGATGATCGATTCTGATTGCGGAAGCGATGAAGGTCAGTTGATGAAGGTGGGTTTCTGTGATCTGCGATGGAGGCGATGAAGAAATGGAGACTAGACGACGATTGTTGTTGTTGTTGCGAGGATGGTGACTGGGAGTTGCTGATGACGGTGAGTTTTTTTTTTTTTTTTTTTTTTTTTGACAATGGCGAAGTAACAAAAAAAAAGGCTCAGAATCAATGATGCTCTGATACCAGATAATAGAGACCTTGACCTTTTGATTGGAGATCAAACCACCTAGATCCTTTGATTGGGGATCAACCACCAATAAATTAAAATAAAAACTTGTATTGCTTGCCTAAACTCTATTACATCATATGTATTTATAATTGAAAGCAAAAATAATACTTCCTAATTGAATTCAAACCTAATTCTAATCAAACAATAACTCCTAATTCAAAACAAGCTAATTTTTCCTAAAATAAAATATTGATATTCTAATCTTAAGTAAATACTAAATAAGATTGGTATCCTAACAAATACCCACCATATAATGCTAAAAGCCCAAAAACCAATTCATCCAGATAATAACATAAATCAATTAGCCCGACCTTGATTGAAAGCTTTCGAAAGCCCAAGCTATATTTATTGTCGAAACCGCCCTCGCCTAAAATACACAATTCCCACCACCTCCTCTTCTTCTCCTTAGTTCCGCAGAAACACAAACCCACACCACCTTCATTTTCTTCTTTTTCGAAATCAAAATCATCTGTGGACGACAGCTCCTCTCGGATCTCTATCCCTCTGTATGCCAAACTCTACCTCTCCATTTATCTTTGTAAGAGGTTTGGTCCTGCACAGTAGCCTACGTGTGTCCTCACCAGGGATCTTTGGATTTTGTTGAAATTGAAGATTGGACTTCGGATTTTGTTGTTCATATCTGCAATTCTGATCTAATTCGATGTTTTGACTGATTTTGATCGAACCCCATTTTGTAATTTGGAAGAAAAAGCAGCAAATATTCAGGTATTGTTTGCTTTGTTTTGTTCTGTAAGACTTTGTTTGTTGGGTTCAAGTTTGGCCAAAAAGAACCCATTTTATTCCATCATCAAATTCAAATTCAAATTCTGCAAGGTCACATATTTAGACTGGAAAGAAAGAAACCCCTTTATAGTTGGGTTTTGTTGTGTTTTCTTCTTCATAATTAATTCGGTTGAATTGACACCTTTGAAGAAAACCCCATTTATTGATTTGCTCTGTTTCCAGAATTGGGGTTTGAAATTTTGTCGTAATTAGAGCTTGAGAGAGGAAGCATTTGTGTTTCTTATACGTCAAAAACTCGATTTGTTGTCGGTCACAAAGTTGGACAATTAAGACTTTAGTTTTGGGGTAAAGCAATCCTTTGTTTTCTGTTTTTGGTTTTTGTTTGCTCCTTGAGGATTTCAGGGAACAGTTTGTTATAGTTGAGTGTTTTTTAATGTGTTCATGTTCTAGGCTGATTACTTGAGTGATTGCTGGTGTTGGAAAATTGGTGCAAGTTTCTCCAAGGAAAAAAACTTCGGATTTCTCGTTTGGTTCGTGTGTAATCTGATATAATGTCGGGACATGGTAATTTCTTCACCAACTGCACTCTCCCATTTCTGTGACTAGTACATGAAAAATCATTTAACTTTTGTTCTATCTTCAGGTGAGAAGGGCCGACCAAGCAAGAAGCACAAATCCCATCATAAGGTTGTTTACACCCCCCAAACGAACTCAGTTAAATTTCTCTTTCTTTGGCATTTCATACACTGATACATTTTCTGTATACAGGAAGATCGTCGAGCTCCATTTGAAAACAATGAAGAAGCCCAGTATTACGAAGATTTCGATGAAGATGGCCGTGATGGTATCTGATTTCATCTTATAATGTTAGAGATTCAAGTTAGTTTTAGGGAATTAGTTTTAAGCAATTTGTTTTCATGTCAATGATTTGAAGGTGAAAAAGAAGCGAAAAAGAGGGATTTCACCAAGCTAGAATTAAAGCCGGATCATGCAAACCGCCCATTGTGGGCATGTGCAGATGGGCGAATCTTTCTTGAAACGTTTTCTCCTTTGTATAAACAAGCTTACGACTTCCTTATTGCAATTGCGGAGCCCGTTTGCAGGTACAATTGGTGAATTTGCTTCTAATTTTTTCAATTTAATCTAAAGATGTCTATTTAGTTAATAAACTTCTTGATTGATTCAAAAACATTTTTATCTTGAATCTATTCCCGTACTTGAGTTTGTAAGTTTTTTTTTTATTTTTTTTTTTATTTTCCTAGGATCTGATTTTGAGTTTGACCTTTGATGTATGTGTTATGTAGACCAGAATCGATGCACGAGTATAACTTAACTCCGCACTCTTTATATGCTGCGGTGTCGGTTGGGCTTGAGACTGAAACCATCATTAATGTTTTGAACAAATTGTCAAAAACAAAGCTACCTAAGGAGATGATTGATTTCATCCATGGTTCTACTGCCAATTATGGTAAAGTGAAGCTTGTGTTAAAGAAGAATCGGTATTTCATTGAGTCGCCATTTCCGGAGGCAAGAACTGCAACTCATTTGGATTGATTATTTGTTGGTTGTTTTGATGAAAGATTCAGTCATTTTTGTTTGATCTGAACTATCTTTGTGGATCTATAGGTACTAAAGACATTATTACGAGACGAGGTCATATCTCGTGCAAGGATTTCTAATGAGGTTGGTTTTACTGTTTCATGGGATTCGGAACAAAACTTTTTAGTGGCATACATACATTATTTTTCCTATCACATTTTCTTTCGATTGTTGAATGACATTATGGCGGAGCACATGTGATTTGGTGCGATTGATCACATCAAGTATGGAAATCAGTATGCTAAGTCGGATATTTGATTTGACTGATGTGATGTGATCCTATATCATGAGAAAGGGATGAAACTTGTTTTAGAGTGGAGAAGTGAACAATTGTGAGGTTTTAGTTAAACGTATGAAAAAACTGTATGTATCTCTTTGAAGGCATAACCAGAAGTTTTTTTACATCTAAGCTGATCAAAACTAACAAATAAAGACATGAGATCCGTCAAATCTGACCACAGATAACTTAGTCCGAGGGCTAATTACTTTACTAATAATAACGTTACTACAAATACTAATGAATTGAAGTCGAGTGATGACCTGCCCGTGTTTCCTGAGTAGGTTCCGTCTTTCTAATAGGCTTCAAGAGTCATTTTGAGTATCTGTTTTTCTTATGCCATTTCTCCATAGAAATCTCGTCCAGCATAGTGGCAGAAAGTGGGGTTGTATGCCTGCTGGTTGGCAACGCAGAGATAATAGTGGGCTCACAGAACCTTTTATAGCAAAGGAAATTGGGTATAGGGTCACATTTTAACAGCCATGGTAAATTTGGAGGAGCATAATCTGAGGATCTTCAAAGGGGAACAAACAGAGACACTAATCAATTGCTGTGTAATATGACGGCAGCGTTGGTTTGGGGGGATTACTATTCATAAGAGACGTACAGTTTAGAATATGTTCAATTGGTGATGTTATTCTACAACTAGTTTAGTTCAAGGCTTTGTAAAAAAATCATGTCACATCCGAGTTTCTCACTCGTCCAAATTTCTCTAATGAAACCATGTTCTTTGTCACTGTAAAAATTAAAAATAGAGTAAAATATAAGAAACAAACAAATAATAATAATAATAATCCATATGAAACCCTCTTATGAAGTTTTTAGTGTGCTAATGTCAAAAAAATGTGAAAAATTGCAAGAAGCTGAGGTAGCCTACAAAAGAACAACAAATCAATCAAAGACTGATAACTAGTCCTCCCAAAAGATCCTCTCAGCGAGCAAATGAAGTCCTAAACTTGACCGCATCTAAAATTCTATGAAAATTTTACACCAACTACATAAATAAGATTGTGATCTCCAAGTTGCACCCATCAATCCCTGGTACCCCCTCAATATACATGTCCATCCAGCCACAACAACAACAAATCGAATCTTGCATTACTAAAAGGACAATGAAAAATAGTTCATCGATCCAGAGTGTCTTGTGCCCCTTTTTTAGGCTTTGCTTCCTCTTTTTGAACTTTATTATTATTATTTTTTTTAAATTTAGTTTTAGGTAGATGTTTTGACACCCTTGATGTCCTACATGTATGTGCTCTTGTTTAGGGTTCAAATGATTCTTTCACTATTAGCAAGACACTGGGAGAAATTGAAGGTCGTCATGAAGAATTGTTGGATGGAATCGAGTCAGCAGCAGCTGCCGCTGAAGAGAAAGACACACATGCTTTTGAAATCGACCCCAGCCAGGTACTTCATTATATGTAAATGGCCAGCTGATTTGTGCCGCATCGTTGAAAGCATTTGCTTGAAATAAAACACTTAAAAAATTTTATTCGATGGATGACAGAATAAACTTGTAGTCTTTTACCTGATAGGTGGAAAATGTGAAGGAACGCTGTTTGCCAAATCATTTGAATTATCCTATGCTGGAGGAGTATGACTTCAGAAATGACACCGTAAGTTGTATTCATGAGTTTCATATAGTATTTATTACTAGTTTTCAAGCGCAGCAATGCACACTCTGGTCCGCTTTAATTGCCCTATTGAGAAGAATAGAAAAAATTTCAACAATTGTCTCCTTGATCGAGAAGGAGATCGTCAAGCAATACTTTGGTGTTAATGTATGGAGATCACTTCACCGTTTGAAAAAGCAATAGCTCAGTGCTTTTGCACTTTGTGGTCTATTGTTTGTTTATTTTTATTTTTTCTCTTCGTATCTACTAAAATCTGCACTGTTACTACTCACGGGGAAGTTTTTGTCAGATATCCTACCCGCCACATATAACCTTTCCAAACACCCCCAAAAAAGAAAAAAGTTTCATACTCTATTACTTACAAAACACCCCTGCCTCAATTCATTCACGTCTTTGGATGAATTGTACAATTCCAACAGGCCTTATTGAGTAACTGACAGTATGGACCGATTTTGCCATTTTTTGGAAGAATGGAGCAAAATTTAGATAAGGGGAACATAACCTCCACTTAAATGTTGGATAAGAAGCAAGATATCAAAGAAAGTTCGTGTATATGTCAGATTTTGGTTTTAGTTTTATCTCTCAGTTGATGTATACTAGAACATATGTACTCTCTGCACTGCTCCTTTTTGGTGAAATAGAGGTGCAAAGTTCTTTTGTATTTGTAAAAAAACTGACATTCCTTGTTTCAATAATGTGACAATGTCTTTAAGTTGGAAAAATTTTCCCCACTCTCTCTCCCATTCTTCTGCTTTGTATCAGGCTGCTCACATGACTACTAGTTCAGCCTCCATTTGATTATTTAATGGCTGCAAATATTCTGATGAAAATCGAATTGTCTATTGCTATATTGTTAGAGATGTCCAAGGAAATATGTGCATACTACAATTTAAGAAGAGTTATTTAGCTAAAAATAATAAAATTTTTTTCCATATCCATATTCCAGTATATAATCAGAGGCCCACATTTCATCAAACAATTTGAAAATGTTTCAAATTACAACTTTCAGTTCCAGAACATGCCAACTTCAACCTCCATTTCCTTTCAGTTCCAGAACATGCCAACTTCAACCTCCATTTCCCTTCTTTATTATGGTATACTAAACTAGGTACCCCGCCTACCAAAACATCTGAACAGTAAGCAATACAAGATCATTAACATAGCAGTACTACTGGGAACCCTAGTGTTATTCTAGATTTCAAATGTAACCACACTAAGCAATAATAAAATACTATTCCCTATTATGTTGTTCATAACTTCCACCGAAAAGTCATCAAAGGGATATGTTTACACCGATTCACGCTCACAAATCTATTGAACCTACTCCCATCTATCCGACCAGTAAAACATGTTTTAGGTTTAAAAGCTTTATCAGAACTTGGAATGAGAGAGGAAATGAGGTAGAGGGGGAGAAGACAACTGGGTGGGTTGTCAAAGATTATTTGGGAAGAAGATGGTGTAGCCATTCAAAGAGTCATGGGCCATTAGAGCGCAAACTCCGATCCAATCCATGTAGTGTTGTTGACCCTTGCAATAATGATGGTTAGAAAAATCTTCAAATGTGTTGTTATTCCCTTGCAATAGCCTTACGAAATTTCTCAAATATCATCATTCAATAAATACTCAGATTCATTCCTCAAATCAACTCTCCATCAATTTTTGGAGGGAGAGAAACAATAGAACTTTCAGAGATAGTAGGAAGGATATTGATAAGTTGTGGATTAATGCGAATGTCACTTTGTGGCTGTGGGACTCTGATTGGGACAAATTTGTGGATATTCAGTTTTCTTCTTGTATGGTCAGTTGGGACAACATTCTTCTCAATTGATTCTTTTGCAGATTTGTAAATCTTTTGTACTAACACTAATTTTTTGGCTTTTACTGAATATATCATTATACTTGTTTTTCTAATAAAATAGAAACTCTCCATCAATTTTTGGAGAAGGGATGAAGCATGAAAATATGCACCATTCAGGGCTTTAGATGTAGAGAAGTTCGAGAGGGATATTGTGGGAAGAAGGCGTGGAACACTGTTTGGAGAAGTCCAATGTAAAGGGTATTTGTAGTTGGGATTTGGGAGAACACAACCCTTGAAGCTCCAATCTCCATCCTTGGATTTTAACATGAACGGCCAGTACGAATTATATGGAACAGTGTGTTCACTCGTGCCTTGATCCTGAGAAAGGCCCACTTATATTTTTTTTTTCTTTAAATGAAAAAGAAAGAAGATAAGGTAGGCTATCCATTGCAAAAGGAGGCTATCTCAGTCTACCATATTTGTATTTTTGTTCTTCAGTGGCAATGAGGTTTTATGTACAGATAAGAAGACAAAAAGAAATGGAGCCTCATAAAAGGGAAGCCTGAGGATTTGGCAACCTCAAGGCACTGAGATCCAAAGCCAATGTCCCACCCCTATATCGATCCCAACCCAATAAACAAAACAAGAGTAAAAGATGAATAGTTTGTTTCTGATTCTTCCCTGACTTTTCATCACCTGATAAGTTGAAATTGTTAAACTCAACCTGATATTGATTTGCCTTGCCTTCTTTAATTTTGAATACAAAATGGAACATATTATCTATCTACACAGCGACATATTGATGCCAAACTGATTGGCAATTACGAAGATCCTGTTTATCATTTGAAATTGATATTATTGGCCTCTTCTTCGTCGTAAATGACACTCTTCTGGGACTGTAGGTTAACCCTGATCTCAACATGGAACTGAAGCCTCAAGCCCAACCTCGACCATACCAGGAAAAGAGTCTTAGCAAAATGTTTGGTAATGGTAAGTTTCCTAGTGAAATGATAAGGTTTCTACAATTCTACTTATTACCAATTTTCGTGAGATTGAGATGCCTCTTTCATCTTTAAGGTGTATGTTCATATAACAATATTTCCAACTTTAGTTTTGACAGACCTATCTGTGTACTCATATTGCCTATCATTATAGTTTCAATTTTTTTCAAGGAGTTGCATCTCTCTCCCACTTTATTATGAAGGCTAGTTTGTGGATGTGCCAGAGTTTCCTTAATCATATCTGTTGTTTTTATGGAAGGTGGCTTAATTGAAACTGTGCAATGACATTTGGACAAGGCGTTTACTAAATGTTGTTGCATAATTTTGCAGGTAGAGCGAGATCTGGCATTATTGTTCTACCTTGTGGAGCAGGAAAATCTCTTGTTGGTGTTTCTGCAGCCAGTCGAATTCGTAAAAGCTGCTTGTGCTTAGCAACAAATGCTGTTTCTGTGGATCAATGGGCTTTTCAGTTCAAGCTCTGGTCTACCATACGAGAAGATCAAATCTGTCGTTTCACATCTGATAGCAAAGAAAGATTCCGAGGTAATGTTGGTGTTGTTGTCACCACATATAACATGGTTGCTTTTGGTGGTAAACGGTCTGAAGAGTCCGAGAAAATCATTGAAGAGATAAGAAACAGAGAATGGGGCTTGCTTCTTATGGATGAGGTAATTTCTTTTTACATTTTCATTTCGGGTTTAATGTATAAGGTGGTATTATTGTAGTTTCATAATTTCTCAGCACAAATGAAGTGATTATCATGGTCTCATAATTGTGCCCTGCTTTAGAGATTTATGGTATTAGCCCTAGTTAAAAGGATTTCAATTGGATTATCAGATTTTGGCCTTGTTTACCTGTGTCCTATTGTTCATGGTTTCCTCTCTCTTTCTTTTAATAATCTGGTCTATAGGTGCATGTGGTTCCTGCACACATGTTTCGTAAGGTCATCAGCATAACCAAGTCTCACTGCAAACTTGGGCTCACTGGTATGTATTTCTTAGATTGGTTTACCTCCCCTACCTTCTCCCATTTGAGAACTAAAACCTTGTTCCACCTTTCCACTTTGTGATTCTCAGCAACACTGGTGAGAGAAGATGAACGTATCACAGATCTGAACTTTCTTATTGGTCCAAAATTGTATGAAGCGAATTGGTTGGATTTGGTGAAGGGTGGCTTCATTGCAAATGTTCAGTGTGCTGAAGTTTGGTGTCCAATGACAAAGGAGTTCTTTGGTGAATATTTGAAAAAGGAAAATTCGAAGAAAAAACAGGTATTTATTACAACTCTGCATATTTATTTATTTTTAACATTTCTTTGTTGATAAATATTGTTTTGTAGGTTATACAGTTTTTTGTTTTCTATAGAAATGCTTGGACACATATTAGAACACCTTTTTCTTTGGTATATATATATATACATATAGGTGGATGCAAGTGACTGGCTCAGCTCAGGGTTTTCAAACTTTGTTTGGCTTTGGTCGAGATTTTTGAACCAAAATAACACATTATTGGTTTGGATCGCGGCATTGACCAAACTCGTGATAAATTCATCACTACAACTACAGCTAAATTAGAACTATGATAAACCCTAAATAAGAGATGAACAAAATAGCATAAATTCTATTCAATCAATCACCATCGACAATGTTCAACTTTATACCTTATTTATAAGCTTAATACCTTCTTTGGTAAACAATCTAAACCTAAACCTAATTTGGCTAATGCCCTAATTAATATGGTTTTATTATATCTAGTCCAATTACAAATAACTACTACGAATTATCCACTCGCATCACCCTTCCCGGCTTGAAGAAGTTCGTATTTGAGCTTGAAGTCGAAGAAATCAAATGAGCACAAACAAACACAGGGGGAAGTGCATGAGAAGAAGTCGACTTTGAACTTTTCCGTTGTAGTTACTATTATCACAAATAAGTAAATTCAAATTGTGCCACCAAATACAAAGTCTAAGATAAGTCCTCGTTTCAAAGGATATCCATTACAAAATTTCAATGTTTGTGTGCAAAAATTTCTTGAATTGAACTGCAAAACTGTCCCAAATTGGATTAGAAAATTTGTCCTGCGGTTGTGTGTATGCTATCTTGTGGTGGTGAACAATTGATCATAAAAAGTACTGGAATCAACAACCTGTGGTGATAAATAACACAACCCAAATTGAACACTGTCTTTTTCACGATGAAGTTCATCTTCTTCATATGAATTGTACCGAACAGAGCTATGAACCTTGTTGTGTGCATGAGGGGTTGGTCGATGGGATCTTTGACAATGTGGGTTGAGGAGGCCATGTCGCGGTGGATCATGATCGGGCCAAAGATGTTGATTGACCGGTGGCAACTCAGTTCTATGCAATATTGACTTTCGAGTGATACAGTAATAATTGGTGACTAGAAGATTGGTGCTGGCCGAATTTCGGTATGGTTTCCACTATTCCCTCTTCAAACTCTTTCTTCCGGATTTCGGTATGGTTTCCACTAGGGATGCATGGGGGTGGATGTGTGGGTTGTAAGTGGGCGATAGGTGGCGAGGGGAAGATGGGGTGGTTGATCGGGCAGGAGGAGTGCCACCGACGGTGTTGCTGTTGGTGGCGTCGTGGCTGGTGCCAATCAGAGGCCGACTGTGCCCCTTGCGGGTGCTCGATGACTTCCTTGTTGGCTGTTCCACTTTGCCAAAACATTTGTTGTATCTTCTTCACTTCCTATGTTACTCTCTTAGGGCGTGTTTGGTTAGCCCATTGACCGTCGTAATGTAATGGTTTGACCATTACAATGTAATGGGTCAAAGGCATTTCTGCGTTTGGTATCACATAAAACCATCGTAATGGTCATTCCCATTACAGATTTGGTTGTAATGGCCATTCCTACCTCCCCCCCTATGAATGGCCATTACCATTCCCATTGTAATGGTCAAAGTTAAATAATGACCATTTTTATCCTCCTCACCCTCCCCCATTTTAACTAAGTGAGGGTATTTTTGGAAATAAATTTTACATTACCACCTTACCATTTTAAAAGTATACCAAACATACATATTCCCATTACCATTCCCATTACCATTCTCATTCCCATTACCATTACCATTCCTATTACCATTCTCATTCCCATTCCCATTCCATCGAGTAACCAAACGAGCCCTTAGCGATTTCCTTCTAAACCCAATGTTGCAACCTTGCAGTTTATTCTGTTATTCATTTTCTCTTTTGATTCTCTCTCGATCTAGCTTTTGTTCTAACCCTGCCAATCTGTTTCTCCAATCTTCTTCTCTAAGGCGTTTTTCTTGTTCCTTTTAAGCTTCCATGACTTCTCTTCTGCATACTTTGTGGATTTAGTCCGTGTCAACATACATAATAGGAATTGCTTCGGCTCTGATTCCAATTGATGAATGCTACATTACAGCTAAAGCTAAATTAGAACTACGATATACCCTAAGAGATAACATAAATTTCATTCAATCAATGATGACCTACAATGTTCAACTCTCTGCCTTATTTATAAGCTTAATAGTAGTATATGTGTGCACGCGACATGTGCAAACATTCATTTTTTTCACCTTAACAAAAATGCTTGTTTAATTCTTGGTTTAGCGTGCCAACTTTTGCTTCTTCTTGTCGTGTGTTTAAAAAAAAATTTCAAAAAAAAACTGTGCCAATTGATTAAAAAAATGATATTTTTAGTCTCTTTTGGACATCAAATCAGATTTTGTTTTTCCCTAATTCCCAATTGAGATGAGAAACATGGAAAATATGTTGAGGCATATACAGTTTGACATTATTGTTTTATGTAGCCTTTAAAAATTACAGGAAAGGAAAATATTTATTATAAAATTCATTGGCCAATGGAATACAACGTGTCATTTCAGGTTAGGTTTTGCTGCTTAGCTTGAAATAAACTAACATTTGTGGTTGGACTTTGGCTAGACTTCAACCCTATCCAACCTTCCCAAGTAACAATCTGTTTCCCATTTGTTAGATGCATATGGCCTTCTACTTGTATGATTTGCTTGATTTCATTCATTATATTTTTTTATACAAAATACTGTGTTGTACTTTCAGGCACTATATGTCATGAATCCAAATAAGTTCAGGGCTTGCGAGTTTCTGATACGGTTTCATGAGGAACAGCGTGGTGATAAAATTATTGTTTTTGCTGACAATCTTTTTGCACTCACTGAGTATGCAATGAAGCTTAAGAAGCCTATGATTTATGGTGCCACCAGGTTTTCATTGACATATCCTATGTTTTGGTTTGCTTACTCTTCATTTATTGTGCTTTCTTGCTAAGTGGCTACTTTTCCTTCTGTTTGTTCAGTCATCAGGAGAGAACACGAATTCTCTATGCTTTCAAGCACAGTCCTGACGTAAACACCGTTTTCCTTTCAAAGGTATTCCATCAAATTTTTTTTTCTTTTCATCTTTAAAGTTTAAATCAGCTAGGTTTTATCTAGACATTTTGAAGTAGCACATCTGAAACACCTAAAAAGTTTTGCCTTCCTGTCCCAAACCACTCTATTACCCCTCTCTAATCTTCACAACCACTCCATCCCAACTGACCCCCCTGTTGCATCCGCTTTGTTAACTATTTTCCTCATCTGTATACCTCTTTCACTCCCTGCTCTAAGCAATTGATAATTTTTATTTTTATTTTTCATTTTTCGGGTCCTTTGTCCATTCGGAGTATGCTAGGTAACCATATTCCCTAGTTCTGGGTTTGTCCCATGTTGAGTCAATATGTTTAACTTTACGTATTCGTCCTTGTAGGTGGGAGATAATTCAATAGATATTCCAGAGGCAAATGTTATAATCCAGATTTCATCTCATGCTGGTTCAAGGCGTCAGGAAGCCCAACGATTGGGTCGTATTCTTAGGGCGAAGGTATGTGTTCATGATGTTTTATTCTACTCTTAAAAGTGCTAGGTGTCAGTACTTCCACTCTAAGCAATTTGTAGTGTAGCAAAGAGTATGAAGAGGAATTCTACTTTCGCCAAAAAGTGGGAGTTTCCCTTTTCTACTTTGCATTATTGGATTATGCTTCCCAATTTCTGATGTTTATCAATGTCTCTACTCTCTACAGGGAAAGCTTCAGGACAGGATGGCTGGAGGAAAAGAAGAGTACAACGCCTTCTTCTATTCCCTTGTATCTACCGATACACAGGTACTCATTAGCAATTTGTTTTTTTCTTTGGATGTAGGGTCTGTGTCTCATCTCACTTTTTTTTTCCCATAAAAGAGGTCATATGATATACTCATAATCATTTATTTTTTATTATGCCTGTTCTGATGTTAACTTTTCTTGTGTGTGGGATGTAGGAAATGTATTACTCTACAAAGAGACAACAATTTTTGATTGACCAAGGTTATAGCTTCAAGGTACCTTATCTAATTACATTCTTACTGAACTTCAGATACTTTATAGTAAAATATAATTATTATTGAAGTTGAAGACTGCCAAATTACTAGTTATACAGCGGTAGCTCTGTGTATGCTGCATCATTTTCAGGTATAGTTGTCCCATCAGAAGCTTGTCATGTATACTACTAGGGTATTCCCTGTGCTGTTGGTATTCCACATACAATTTTTATTTTTTTTTGCAAAATATCAAGTACTGAACACCCCACCATCATCCACCCTTTCGCCCTCAATCAGTTTTGAAGTGCAAGCCTACTCTAAGGTAAAAATATATACTATAGACTTTAGGATTAGACTTGGCCAAAATTTGAATCAATTGGGGGAAAAAAAATTCAAACTCCGAAAGTGAGGTCCCCACCAAATTTTGAATTCACAATACATGAAATTCAGGGTTTTGTTTGAATGTGCATTAAGATGTACGTCTCATTTCTTTGAAAAATAGTGAAATACTAACAACGTGAAATGCATTAGACCTTTTTAATAATAAATTTTGTTATTTATTTTAATTTTTAGCATTTATATTGGTCATTGGTTTCATTGGAAAGATCTTCAAAAATGCATTTCAACGATACCAAGTTTACCAAAATTCGACAACCAAGTAATATTTATAACAATTTCAATTTTTGAGAAAAAACATACAAAATTTTCTCTCCCCGCCACATGTAATTCCACTAACTATTTTCACCATTTTTCAATTTCTTGGTTGTTCTACATGTTTTATATTTACAAATATACCACTACAGAAAATGAATCTCAGCCCTTAACATCTTTTTCAACTTTCAATCTTAGCCATCTTTTATCTCCAATTCCTTATGAATAATGAAACACCATTCTGAAATTTCTTATGAAAATAGTAAAAAAAAAGTGAGGTGTTGCAAAGAACCACAAAAATAGAAAAATAGAGGAGAAAGTGTCAAAGTTCAGGATTATTGTAAAAATAGAGAAGTTTGGGAGGAAGTAGGGTAGAGCAAGGAAATTTTTTAGGGTGGGGCATTCATAAACATATGATTTTAAGTCCTTATAACTACAAAATTATGTCATTTTTTTTACGTTATGTCATAAAAAGAAAAGAAGAAAAAAACCCTTTGTTTTGGCATATATATTTATGTTTTGACATGCATATTCATAGGGGTGGGCAATGTCGGTTCGGTTTTTACTTTTTAGACTTGAATCGATTTCATTCGGTTTGCCTAAAATCCAAATCGAAACCGAAATTTTTATTTGTAAACCAATGAAACCGGTTGGACCGAATTTCGGATCGGTTCGGTTGGACCGAAAGATATCGAAGAAACAAATAAAACAAGATATCAAAGCAACAAATAAGAGATCGAAAAATATAAATTGAACCACAAAAGAGCAGATCGAACCACAACAAGATAGATCCACCAACAAACAAGATAGATTAAATTGAAAAGAGATAAGAAAAAAGAAAAATAAATCGAACCTGCAAACTGCAATTACCCTTGATAATGATCGCTAAGAGAGAGATCGAAAGAGGGTGTAGATCTTTAGTGTAACAGGGTGTTGGAGTCTCAGATGATCAGATCGAAATAAGAAGATTTTTAGTTTTAGAGTTTGGCGGTCATTTGGGTTTGAGAGTGAAAGAGAGAAACTGAAAGAGAAAGGGTTGTGTGTGTTTTGGGTTTTTATTTTTTGGAGTGATTCAGTGCAATAGGGTGCCCTGCATGGCATTTGTTGCACCAATCAGGTATTGACACCTACCTATTTTTGTATTTATTTATATATATCTAATTAATCTGTCGGTTCAGAACCGTAGACCAATTTTGAACCGTTTATAATCGGTTTCGGTTCGGTTTAAATGATTTTCTTTTCACTCATATTTCGGTTCGGTTACTGAACCAAAATTGAAAATCGGTTCGGTCGGTTAACCGCATTTAAATCGATTTTTGCCCGCCCCTACATATTCATCTCAATTATTGAAAAAAATGAATATTTTACAACTACCCTGTAGAAATCATAATATCACGATTGCACATTTGCTAATGCCATAAAAATACTCATGTAATATTTTTAAACAAGGAATCATTCTAACTAAGCAGTTATGATACTTATCATGTCTTAGTCATTAAGCACATGCTCATTAGCACAACAAGCGAGAGGCTGATCCCTTGGGAAAGTATAATGTTTTTCTTCTCCAAATTACTATATTAAATAATAGTGATTTGGCTTATTTATTACTTATATCACTTAAACATTATATGACTAATTTGTATTTATGTAATTTTTAATTAACAAAAACTACAAGATATATAACAAGAATGACAATTTTCTAGGTTGGATTTGGAATCATCCACCATATTCTCAAGAATGTTGTCCAATTTTTATCGATTAAATAGTTTTTACTCAACATTCATTTAATAAACTTAGATTTAATAGTAAAAAAATATATGTTAGACCTAATTGACACATGGCGTGAATATGTAGTAGCCTAGTAGGATAACATCCCCAAAATTTCGTGCCCCCAAGACCAATTCTCGTTTACCCAAGACCAATTCTCGTTTAAGTATTGGGTGTCTTCTGTAACTGTACTTAAAAACATTCCTTACTCGCCTTCCAAAAACTATTTTGTGTGAGGATCTGATGTGGCTTTGCTTTAAGGTACCATTTTCTATAAAAACCTCTCATCTCAGCGTCAGATTGTTGCTATAAGGCCGCGGTGGAGGCCGCCTTTGGCGACTAGGACATTCTTATTTATAAAGAGCACAAAGAAAAATCCTTGTATGAGCAACTTAAACATCAACATAATTTGTTGTTACAAATCAGAATGTGTAAACATCTAAATTAGACAGAAGTCTAAATCAATATATCCAAAACGTGAAGCCGGTGAGAACTCTTACCTCTTGTTACCGAGCTGCAATACATCCAAGAGGATTTGATTCACTTTTTCAATAAGTTAAAAGTAGCCAAAGTGGGGGGTTTGATTGTGGACTAGAGTCCTGCATACAATCGTATGGATAGTTTGGAAAGAATGAAACTCTGGGAAACTTTAAGGGCGACAGAATATCTCATCCTCCAAATGACATCAATAATGTGGTATTGGGTCTCTGTTGCAAAAATTGTAAGGAACTATCGAGTGATGATTTTATGTTCTTTGGAAAACCTTGTTTTTATGTAGTAACTTTGTATATATTTCCATTCTTACTCACTAATGTACCTGCCTCTAATAGAATTGCTGTTTTCTGATACAGAAGAAAATTCTCTTCAAAAAAATCTCTGCTCGAGGCTGCTCGCCCGTGACAAAAAACTTTTGCACCAATTTTTGATAGAAAACACGAGGCTTAATTCTCTCCCTTTCTTTCCCATCCCAATCTGTTATTGACAGTTTCCCCTAGATTATTTAGTGTTTAAAACCAAATGCAAGTTTAAAGTAATAAATGATGACATGTAAGAGATTTCCTTATTTCTCTAAGTTATTAAATTTCTAGTTTCATAAATAAACAGTTAAATGGCTCCTTAATTTGATTAGAACCTTCAGTTTTTTAGTTTTAATATGTTATTAGCAGGAAACTTTCACTGCTAAAAGTAATTTGTGATCTATGCCATAATCTTTACAGTTTACAGTAATAATTGCTTTAAATAATTAAATTCAAGGATTGCTCAAGAAAAAGGGTTATTTTCCATTAGTTTATAAGTATATCACGTTGCCCCCAAAGTTTGGCCTAATATCAATATAACCCCCAAAATTGACCAACGAGTGTGATTAATGTGGACTTCTAATTTTTCTTCAAATGCTGGCAGATTATTACAGGCCTACCTCCACCTGATACGGGGAATGAATTGAACTATTACACCCGTGAAGATCAATTGCAGCTTCTCAACAAGGTTGCTCTCCAAACTATATGGTATAGCTTTAAGCAATGTATTGTTGTTGAATCACAAGTCCTGAAGATGTCTTTTTATTGCAGGTTCTTAATGCTGGTGATGATATGGTTGGTTTAGAGCAACTAGACGAAGATACTGATGACATAGCACTGATTAAAGCTCGTCGGTCCATGGGATCAATGAGTGCCATGTCTGGTGCACACGGGATGGTTTACATGGAATACAAGTATGATTTTTTCTATGTTTTTATATGGGGATTGGGTTTGGAGTCTCTCAAACTTTTAATTCATACCCAGCAGGACACATTTTCATAATTTTACATTTCGGGTCCCTAGCAAAATAAAAGGAATTGTTTTTTTAACTCGTTTGAGCTTCGTTCGAGTTGAAATTTTCAATACACTACCAATAGAAACATGTTAAAGCTTCAGACTTTTTTCGATCCAATTTCTCGAGATAAGTATTGAGGTGTCTAATATTAAATATCTTGATAAACGGTCTTTATGAATGTTTTAAGGACCACCCAGAAGTGGGTGGTCTTAGACAATGGGCGCTAGCCGACCTATCGGCTTATGTTGCGTCTAAGGTGGGCTCTCACTCACTTCACTCATTTCATGATATTTATAGAGAAATTATTTTTATCCCACTTAGCGCGGATCTCAAGACACGTGTCAAAATGAGCTGGAACTTTAATACATTGTTTTTTATGTTGATATTTATTTTTCTTCAAAATTTTAGCTCAAACAAAATAGTGGGAGACTATAAAATAAAATGTGTCCTCCACAATGCAATTTAGGGACTTGAATTGGAAAATTTTGTGGGTTGTCCTGCAGAGTGAATATTAGTGCAAATGAGGGACTTAAGGTCCTATTTCTAGTTTTTATATTCACCTGAATCATGCCGTTGTTTCTTTGCAAGTCCATGTGCGGTTTGTTTTCGGATTCTTCTTTACGGACTCTCTTCAATGCTTCTGATAACTTTTCAATCGTGTGCAGTCGTGGTAAACAGGGCCAACTCAAGGGTAAGCCCAAGGATCCAGCGAAGCGACATGTTCTGTTTAAGAAGCGTTTTGGTTAGGTGATCACGGGTAGGATCTGGTTGAAAGTAAGTATCATTGACGAGCCCCAAATATTTATCATCGTGCCGTGCAAATTTTGTATTATGTGGTTGATGCTCAACACAGTGATTCTGCTAAATCAGCGAGAAGTTCGAAAACAAGACTGAAGGCTATGGACAATTTGTACATATTTGCATTCTTCACAAAAAATCAGTCATCTATGATGATGATATATAGATGTTTTGTTGTATGAGAAAGGGAGATTACAAGAGCAAGTAAAATAAAGGAAAGTGCTTGCATGAGAATCTAATTATAGGCTCATATCATTCGACAATGTAGATGTTTTTTTGATACTTTTATCGACTATCATCCTAGATGTTTTTTTGATCCTTTTATCGTCTATCATCCTCCTTTGTTGCAGGGTTGTACTTCTTATAGTCAATTTGGTAAACCTGTCAGTAAAAACAGTTCCATGCAAAATAATACCGACCATTTAAAAAAAAATCTGAGAATTTGTATGTTGCCTCCACTCTTCATCAACCAGCATTATACTTCCTTGTCTATATCGATAAGCGTTTTTCTCTGATCTCAACTGCAGTGGTGGTGTTTAATAGAATGGATTCTGGGAAGCTAGTAAGAAGAGTTGTCCTTTGAGAAAGCAACAGTATAAGAAGACTCCAAAGCATTGAGTACCAAAAAACCAGATTACTATTTTGTACAAGATTGATATTAGATACATATAGTTTGATTGCAAGAGTCATCAAGATGACAAGAACGTATTAGCTACACAATATTTGGTGAATTCATCGACATCTTGAGAAACACTTGGGGTCAGTTTGGTCGTACAGTAAATA
This sequence comes from Berberis vulgaris, assembly GCA_963556465.1. Lineage (NCBI taxonomy): Eukaryota > Viridiplantae > Streptophyta > Magnoliopsida > Ranunculales > Berberidaceae > Berberis > Berberis vulgaris. The sequence goes on along the minus strand of OY747131.1, from coordinate 5,987,697 downwards.
GACATGGAAATTGAAATTGTTTCCTTGAATTTGATTTCGAGGCCTTCCCCCCGGACATAGATTTCCATGAATAGTGGGAAACAGTCTTATGAAGAATCGATTTTTTGTCAATAAATAGACAATTAAACAGCAAAAATTTGCATATTGTAGAATTTTATTTCAAACGGTATATGGTACAGTTCTAACGGTATCGCCACACTGCCCTTGCTAATGAACCATGTAAATGCCAATCGTTAATGAGGCATCGAGATGTGTTATAATGGATACGATCATCAGTCTCTATTCCATTCACGCCTGTAATGAAGATGGGCCTCTAGAGACCACGCCCGGCCCACATACCACTTTTCAAGAACAAAAGACTAACAAAATTCGACCGTTGGAGTTTACTAGCCGTTATAAAAAGAGTCGCATGGATAGAACTGAAAGCCAACATTTTTAGCACAAACACTCAGCTCTGATAAACAAGCAAGAATTCTACGCAGAGAAAGCAAGAAAGATCACGAAGATCACTTCGAATCTCCCCCCCCCCCCCCCCCCCCCCCCAAATTTGTCTTTTCATGTTTACTTCTATTTCAGTTCACTTAAAAACGAAGATTGTCAGTGATTAGAAGTTGAAGTTGCGGTTATTTTCGTGTAAAGTATGGATTTTGATGAATGTCACGAGGGAAATCGAAAATCAAACAAACTTTTAAATTTTCAGAAGTTGGCGCCTTAAAACAGAGAGCGGGAATTTGTAATTTGAATTCCTTGTTGCAGTTAGTTAGAGAATACTGTAGACTCAACACGTGTTACAAGTTGAGTGGATGAATTTGTAAATCTGTTATGGAGCGCTATTATATAAGACTCCACTTCCTTTGAAATAAAAAACAGAGATAAGTTTTAGAAGTTAAAGGCTCTGGTTCTAAGTAGGAACTTGAGACATGTTTTGATCCTTGTTCTTCAATCCAACCTTCCCAACTCTCTTCCATCCTTGTTGTTATTAAGTCACGATCGTGACATTTGGTATTAGAGCCTACCCTGATCCAACCTGTGCAAACAACCATGGAAACAAGGGCTAAAGAGATTGAGGGATTCATGAGAGACACCAAGAGAGACCAGATAGAAACCCATAACCAAATTGAGATTCTTAAGGCTGATTTCAAAAGGATGCAGACTGATTTCAAGGGAATGCAACAGACCAATGAGGTCAATGGAAAGAAATTGGAGCAGATTTTTCAATTGCTGCAACACCCACCAGATGTTCGAGGAACTGCTGGATCTGAAAGTTCTTCGACAATCTAGGCTAGCAACCCCCCAGATCAGACACAGATGCCACAATGGGGATCCAATCCGGATTCTCAAGGTAACTTTTATCGTATTCCCAAACTGGATTTTCCTACTTTTGATGGTGTTAACCCTAGAGCTTTCATCAAGAAGTGTGAGAGGTATTTTGCACTCTATCAAATCCTTGAGGTTAACAAGGTTGCCATTGCATCCATTCATCTCACTGGACAAGCCGATCTATGGTTCTTGGACTACCAAGTAGGGAAAGGAACCATGCCCTGGAACTCATTTGTTCATGACTTGTGTGATAGATTTGAAGAGTCAGTACTGGAAAATTATGTAGACTTGTTTAATAAGCCCGGCCAAGAATCTTCAGTGACTGATTACTTTGATAAGTTCGAAGAACTTAAGTCACTAATGCTCAACCACAACCCCCACCTAGATGACAACTACTTTGTGCTTAGCTTTTTAAGTGGTCTCAAACCCAATATCAAGTCCTTGGTTCAGTTATTCAGGCCAACCACAGTGAGTCAAGCCTTTTCGTTGGCAAGAATGCACGAGGCATCCACCATTACACAACACAATACCTCTACCCACTACACCCACAGTTCAAACCCAGTTAGAAATGGAGCTTACACCACCACCAGCCTGAATCCTAGAACCAACCATGGCTTCCAACGTCCACCTAATATACCAGCATCTTCAACTACTAGCAACAGACCTATGAACACAAATACCACCACTCCTATGGTCAGATTCTTAGGCTCCACCCTCCCATAAAACGACTTACTCCCAATCAGATGAAACTAAGGCGTGAGAAAGGATTGTGATACAACTGCGATGAACAATACAAACCGGGTCACTTATGTAAGCAACAACACTTGTATTTACTGATTCCTGATGGGGATTCATTGGATGAACCTAATGAAGAAGGACTACCTGATGAAGACTTATCTCAAGAGGTTCACTCTGACATGGAGGTGTCCCTTCACGCATTACATGGGAGTTTTGCAGCCAATACACTCTTACTTAAAGGGAGGATTAAGAAGAGGAGTATCTCCATTCTCATAGACACCGGGAGTACACACTCGTTCATTGATCCCAGTGTCATAAGAGAAACAAATTGGCCAACCGTAATGACACCGCAAATGGTGGTGCGAGTGGCAAACGGACACCAACTCCACAACAATGCTCTTTGTGAATGCCTGCAGTGGACAATGCAGGGATTAAAATGTGAAGGAAGGATCAGGGTACTATCATTAGGGGGCTACGACATGGTCATCGGAGGTGATTGGTTGAGAAAGTTTGATGATATTATCATTAACCTCAAGAAACTGCAATTGACACTACAAGTAAATGGGAAACCCATCACCTTACAAGGGATTACCAATGAGGGCTCCCTATGTATCATGGAACAAAAGAGTTTCTCAAAATTCTTTAGAAAGCATACTCCATCATTTATTGGACACTTGTTTTCCATCACAAGTCCACCTACTATTACACCAGAGAACCCAACTCTCTCAGCCCTACTACAAGAATACTCTGACATTTTCCAAGTACCCACTTCCCTCCCACCCCATAGGCCACTGGATAACAAGATTCCCCTCAAGGCTGGTAGCACCCCAACTTCACAACTCCCTTATAAAATCCCTTATATGCAGAAATTTGTGGTGGAAGAACTAGTTGCCGAGATGCTAGAAACTGACCTTATACAACCTTCACAGAGCCCCTTTGCTGCTCCTATTTTGCTGGTAAAGAAGAAGGATCAGACATGGCGCTTTTGTGTCGATTATAGAAAATTAAATGAAATCACAGTGAATTCCACTGGTTGAAGAGCTATTAGATGAACTCAATGGTGCAACCGTATTCTCTAAATTGGATCTCAGATCCGGATATCACCAGCTGCTGGTACACCCTCCTGATGTGCATAAGACGATTTTTCGAACTCACCAAGGCCACTATGAGTTCCTAGTCATGCCTTTTGGCCTCACTAACGCACTCGCCACATTCCAAGCATTGATGAACCAAGTATTTCAACCATACTTACGGAAGTTTATCTTAGTTTTTTTTTTATGACATTCTGGTTTACAACACTTCTCTGGAGAATCACTTATCTCATCTGCATATCACCTTTGCCACATTAAGACACCATCAACTATATGCAAAGTTGTCCAAATGTTCGTTTCTTCAGCCTAAGCTTGAGTACTTAGGACATATTATAAGTTCTGAGGGTGTGGCAGCCGACCCACAGAAAATTGACGCTATGCAATCTTGGCCAATCCCATCTAACATTAAACAACTTCGAGGGTTCCTTGGGTTGACGGGGTATTACCGCAAGTTCATTCACCATTATGGACAACTAGCTCAACCACTCACTGATTTGCTAAAAAAAGATTGTTTTCAATGGGACTCTCACACTACTGAAGCTTTCCAACAATTGAAGACAGCTATGTGCAACGCACCAGTATTGGCCTTACCCAATTTCACCCAGCCTTTCACTATCAAAACTGATGCGTGTACCCGCGGAGTAGGGGCTGTGCTCTCTCAACAAAGCCGACCAATAGCATACTTTAGTAAAGCCTTGGGGCCTAAACAATTATTGCTTTCCACTTATGAGAAGGAATTGTTTGCAATTGTTCTAGCAGTGAACAGGTGGCGATCCTATTTACTGGGCTCTAAATTCACTATCTACACTGATCACCAGAGCATCCGCCACTTCCTATCTCAAAAGGTCACCACTCTTCTCCAGCAACGATGGCTTTCTAAGCTCCTCGGCTATGACTACGAGATTTTTTACAAGAAGGGGATCGACAATACCACCACAGATGCTCTGTCAAGACGGGAGACGAAGGAGAGTTCATGCCTAGCCCTTACCACTGTCACACCAACTTGGCTCTCTGAGGTTGCTCACAGCTATAGTACTGACCAGGCAGCACAGACACTCCTCCAGAAACTCATCATTGATGAAGCAGCAGTACCAAATTTCACCATTGCACAAGGGCTTCTCAGACACAAAGGTTGCCTTTACATTGGATCTTCTGGACCCTTAAGAACAAAGATTCTTACCACCTTGCATAGCTCGGCCATGGGTGGTCATTCAGGAATAAATGCTAGCTTATTTCGGCTCAAACAATGCTTCTATTGGCCAAGAATGAGACAACAACTCACAGAATTTGTGACTAATTGTGATGTCTGTCAACGCAACAAAACGGATCAGTCCGCCTACGGTGGGTTGCTTCAACCCCTCCCTATTCCTCAGCAGGCTTGGCAACACATTTCAATGGACTTCATTGAAGGCCTACCCGTGTCTCAACATAAATCAGTCATACTGGTAGTTGTTGATCGACTGACCAAAATATAGCCACTTTTTGGCATTGTCTCATCCCTATACTTCAGCAATGGTGGCTGAATTATTCCTCCAGCAAGTTTATAAGCTTCACGGTCTACCCGCATCAATCGTTTCCGACCGCGACAAAGTCTTTATTAGTGCCTTCTAGCAAGACTTATTCTCGGTTTTGGGTACCACTTTGTCTCTTAGCTCCGCATATCACCCCCAAACTGACGGGCAAACCGAGCGTACCAATGCTTGCCTCGAGACATATTTGCGTTGCATGACTGGCGATATACCTTCACATTGGGCAAGGTGGTTGTATCTGGCAGAGCACAGGTTCAATACCTCCTTTCATTCAAGCCTAAATACCACTCCTTTTCAAGCCCTCTATGGCTATTCCCCACCCCTCTTGGCTCTTCCTCCTATCAGCTCTCTCTCTCTGCTCCATCTGTTCAGCAATATTTACTCGAGCGTGATCATATGTTGCAACTCATCAAAGAGAAACTACAGAAAGCCCAGGAGCGAATGAAGGCTTACGCTGACAAGCATAGAACTGACCGCCAATTCAATACTGGTGACTGGGTGTATTTACGCCTACAACCTTATCGCCAGACCTCGGTCAATTTGCGTCGCAACCTCAAGCTTTCGGTCAAGTTTTATGGGCCCTTCCAAATCCTCAAGAAAATTGGTCAAGTGGCGTATAAATTGTTGCTTCCTCAAGGCTCTCGCATCCACAACGTCTTCCATGTCTCTCAGCTCAAACAGTCATCTCAGCTCAAACAGTCAGTAATAGCAACACCTTAGCTTCCTTTGGTCGACCACAGTGGCAACTTCCAAGTCGAGCCAGTGGCCATTCTCGCTAGGCGTCTCGTTCCTCGCCATAACAGAGCCGTTACTCAAATTCTGGTACAATGGTCCAATTCGAGTAAAAAAGAAGCCACATGGGAAGATTATGCTACCATTACGTTGAAGTTCCCTAACTTCCATCCTTGAGGACAAGGATTTATAAAAGGAGAGAGTAATGTCACGAGGGAAATCGAAAATCAAACAAACTTTTAAATTTTCATAAGTTGGCGCCTTAAAACAGAGAGCGGGAGTTTGTAATTTGAATTCCTTGCTCCAATTAGTTAGAGAATACTATAGAATACTGTAGACTCAACATGTGTTACAAGTTGAGTGGATGAATTTGTAAATCTGTTATGGAGCGCTATTATATAATACTCCACTTCCTTTGAAATAAAAAACAGAGAGAAGTTTTAGAAGTTAAAAGGCTCTGGTTCTAAGTAGGAACTGAGACAGGTTTTGATCCTTGTTCTTCAATCCAACCTTCCCAACTCTCTTCCATCCTTGTTGTTATTAAGTCACGATCGTGACAATGAAACCCATTATGTGGAAGATGAAAATTTGGGTTCTTTTCGTGTAAAGTATGGATTTTGATGAAACCCATTATGCTAAAGATGAAAATTTGGGGTAAAGTAGGAATCTTGATAGTGTCATAGATGGTGAAAACCCACAACAGTGGAAATTTAGGGTGCTTTGAATTGAAGGAATATATGTGTTTGAAGAAGAAATCTATGCATTATGTGGATGATTGTTTTTAGGGTTTTCTACTTTCTTGGTTTTGAGTGAAAGTTAGACCATGTAATTGGTCATAGAGGCATGTGAGTGTTCTTTAATTTTAGGGTTTAGTCTGTGATGGAGATGAACAACTATGCTGTTTTCAGTTTGGGCGTTTTAATAGATTCTACACATTGGGTGTTTTAATAGATTCATGATCATAAAGGTGGCATATGTTGTTTTCGATGGGTTTATTTGATGTAAAACGCCATTTGTTTTGGTCCCCCAATTGCAAATTCTCATTTTGGGTTTTGTTTTGAATGTTGAAATATAATAGTTCATGACTTCTTCAGATAATTGTGAAAAGTTCAGAGCAACAGGAACACTGAAATTTTATTTTGTTTTTGTTTTTTTCGCCCTCTTGCCGTATGTAAGTGATTGTTTTGGTGAACTTTTGAAAGAATACAAGCATTCAGAAATTTTAGATAGATGAGGATAAAATGAGTGAGGTTAGAATGAAATGGTGGGGTTATAGTGTAGAAAGATTTTCCGTAGATTTTGAAGTTTCGAAACCATTTTTTCACGAATTTTTAGGGTTGTTTATGAAAGATTAATTATATAACTTTTCTGACATTGGATGAACCAATCCTGCTCGGGGAGAATATGATTGAGGAATCTCATCTAATAATTCTAATAAACTGAACAGATTCTAATAATTTGGAGAAAGTTACTCAATGTTCTCTATACCAAACTTTTTGTTTTAATGCTGACTATGTGTAGATCATTTCACTGAACTCCATCGAGAAAGGCAGTAATGGCTACCCGCACTTTTGGTATTATTCAAGACGAGAACTTGAACATCAATCATAGAGGTATTGATCAAGCTTTGCTTTAATCTAGCATTAATGCTTTAGTGGTTTTCTTTCTTTGTTATATGTCATTGACAAATGAAATATAAGGATTTACAATAGCTTAACTGGATGCATAATCTCAGGGACTTCTTTCGGGAGAGATACCAATGTCTCTAGAATTAAGAAGGATCGTGAACTTGGTGGCTCAAAACCATTGACGAATATTACAAATTCAGGGAAGCCTTCCGCTCAAAATGTATCAAAGAAGAATGTCACCAAGAAGTTGAATGTGGTTGAGGATCAAAATCGGCTTAATCATCGTCTAGATTATTTCAATTTACAAACAGGTGGTCTCATTCAAGATGAGAATTCCATTGCCAAACATGATGGTAGGATAGGTCATTCCAGACAAAAAAGTTACAAACTCTGTCTTCAGTTGTATATGATGGTTCTTTGGAGCTATATTCTATCATTGATTGCTTTGTGGCATCATCAATTACATGAGTTTGAGACATCTTTTTTATTTATTTTTAGGGACTTCGGTTGTGAAAAAATCCACTACTCAGAAGAAGGCAGCCCTTAGTGGCAGGAAAGCTCTTACCAACATTACAAACTCAAAGAAATCTGATCCACGGGCCTTGAAAAAGAACCATCCCAAGAAATTGGAGGATATCGCTGAAGAAGGCCGTCTACACAATCATCAAGAATGCTTAAATGCACAATCATGTGGGATGGATACCCAGTGGTTCATGAAGACAATTGGATTTGATGAAGGTAACTGAAAATTGCATTTTAGATTAGAGTGTTTTCTTACTGTTACTTTAACTTAATTGCTCCTTTCTGTTGTTCACAGAGTACTTGAGGGAAATTGCGAATCCTGGTGGCGTATTTACAGTGTCGAGACAGGCAAAGGTCTTTTTCTTTTCTTTTGATTTCATTTGATTCTGCGTTTGTCTTTCTGTATATTTTATCTATTCTAAACATATTTGACATGTAAAACTTTTCAGGATCCTGCTGCTAGTCCACCAAGGTATATGGAATACGAGGAGTTGCCTGTGTTTCTGAATGAAGCTGAAACTCCACCTAGAAGCAAAATGCCTGACCAAATTCAGTATCCATCTCCAAGGGCATATCTATCGTCTCCTATTCTGTCGTTGCTTAATTCGCCATAACTGCTATATGCAGTTTCTTTTCATTCACTTTTACATCTTGTTTTTAGCTCAGGATATTGATGCAGTGTGTATGCTTTTTGCACACAATTGTATGTCAAAATTCACTTCCCATTCCAATCTTGTTCTAGCTCGATACATTGACGTACTATAAAGTATGCTTTTATACATTGATTTTTTGGGAAAAGTTATGAGAAATTCAAGGATCCCTATAGCAAAATAGAGTCTCTTGTTTGCTTCATTATTTGATACAACAGCAAAGCAACAAACGGATTCTGTCTAGAAAAGAACAAAAAATGAACACAAAACCTAGGGCAACTACCTCTTTTGAATTCAAAATAATACCATTTGAGAAAAGATCGATAATATAAGTAGTGGTTACATGATCAAACCCATCCCGAACCCATCTTGTCCCGAAATTAGGTTAGTAAGTAACTCTCGAATCATTAGTATTGTTCAATAAACGTATATCAATTAACGTATTCGAATCATTAAAAAACAATGAGAATGTCAGTTGCTATTTGGCTTTTCTACTTCCTCGACTACTGTCCTTTATGCAACATTATCAGGGCAAAAATGAAGATCTATCACTGTGATGGACAACAAAATTGGGCATGAGGTGACTCGAACTTACTCTAGTATGACCACCTTGATGGTAGGTGACAATCGAAGTACTATAGTATTCAAGGCCAAGGTTGTTGATAAGCTTGGTTAGTCCTTTTGGATTGATAGGAAGGAAGTCTTTGACACCTGAACTAGATTACCTAGTTTGAGTTTCATAGAAAACCTTTGAAACTACTAACTCTCCTTTCTCTTCATTGTTTCCAAGGTGGTACTAAGGCATCACCCAATTTGTCTTCTCAGTCCTTGATGTACTATCATGTTTGAACATGTTTTTTCTCATGTGTACATAGCACTAGCAGTGCGCTTTCTCTCCTTCAATGAATTAATCTGCTACAGTGAATTAATCTGCTACAATGAACTAATCTGCAGCAATGAATCTAGGGCTGAACGAAAAACTGATTAAACTGACCGAACCGATCAAAACCTTCAGTTCTGTTTCGATATAAAAAATTCAAAACCGAAGTGGTCGGTTCAGTTTTCGGTTTCTATGTGATTTTAACCGACCAAACCGAACCGACCATATATATATATATATATATATATATATAATATTTAAAATAGTCGGTCGGTCGGTTCGGTTTTGATATGGTTTTAGTCGGTTCGGTTTGGGTTTGAAAATTTTGAAACCGACCAAAGTCAGTTCGATTTTCAACCCTAAATGAATCTGCTGGTTTGTTGGTTTTATTTGCTGCAATGAATCTGTTGCAAGTGTTAGACTATGTTAAAAGACATTGTGCAAAAGTTGTTTATAGTAATACTCCATTGTTGAAATATGTGTGTATAGCAGCTAGGAAGGTAAAGTTAAAAGAACTAATCACATGTATACCATTTTTTGTTTGCTAACAAAAAGTAAGCAGATTATACCTTTGTCTGAAAACATATGGAGCTAGACCTTAATTTTGTCCTTACAAGGCAATATAAGTGTACACCTTATTTGTAGGCTTAATATTATAACAATGTAAGTTTTCCAGTAGAAATGTATATGAAATGTTATGTGAGATTTCTGCAGCAGGATGGTTGAGATCTATTTTGCAATTTAGTACATGCCCATCATGTTCCATCTCGAACTCGTTTGGAATAGACGAGGTTGGGATGAGGTCTATCCCATCCTGGTTCCGAATGAACGAGATGGGATAGGGTGAGGTCCATCCAATTCCATCCCATCCCATTTTGTACCCAACCCTAGCCGTAGGGCTATGGTCAGCTGGGACGATGTATGGCACTCTTTCTCGGAAGGTGAACTTGCCATTAGAGACATAAAAAGAAGTTGGTAAAAGCAAATAAGGAAATTTTATTTTTGGGAAAGAAAAAACAGATTTATTACAAGGGCACTATAATGGCCAAGGCAGCAGCAGGTCTTGATACCCTTTCAGACCCTGCTCTAACTCTTGTAAGGAACAACTTATGGAATAGATTTACGCAGAACTATCCTCTTCTATAGACCCTGCATTTGAATAGCGGCTTTCCTCCGTTTTGATGTGCCTATGTTCTTGGGAGATTGACCAAGCTTACTCAAAATATCAGGTAGAGGTGTGTAATCTTCCAAAATCTCCATCCGCTACTGCTTGGATCTGGGCCAGGCCCCATACATAGCTAGGTCTTGAGTAGATTTTTTTTGCATGGCATTGAGAAAGAAACGAATTAGGGAATAAACCCTCAAATTTATTTCTCAATGTAGGGTACAAAACTCCATTTATCGCAAGAGCATGGCGAAGTGGAAGTAAGACTGGAGCGATAAAGAACACTTGTGTTACATACGTGTTTTCCATGTCGTTCTAGCTAGCATAACTCAACCTCTCCAAGACATACGAAAACATCTTTGATCATCCACAAGAACTCAAAGATCAATATACACCACATGAACACAAAGATCTGGACTCTCAATTGAGAATCAATCAATAAACACCAAAATTAGAACTCTGCTTGTTTTAGTCATTTTGGTGATCTCACTTGCAAGACAAAAATCCACTTGAAGGAATGTTTAAACTTCATAGTTTTCTATGTAATACACATCACACTGAAATCCCTCTCTTAGTGATTTGCAAAAGAAACATAAGTTTTTTTTTGTTCTGTTTGATTGAATTCATAATTCCTAGGTAAGGATTAATTTATCTATTTTGGGAATCTATTTTAGTCAATTTCTATAATTTCTATAGTTTTTTTAGCTGAATCTGCTTCAGTATTAACACAGATTATGATTGAGATTGTTATGTTAAAGCCTGAGGGGTTGATCGAAATGTTTCTGGATTTATTTTGTTGAATTTAGGAGAATCTGATTATAACGAAGATGTTTGAGAACTTTAAGCTCAAACACTTCTGCATATGCATTATTTTACCGTGTACCAAGTGGAGCTCAAATTACGATACACACATGTATAATCATGGTGAGAAGGTTTAAGTAATTGTTTCAAAATAAAATTTTATTTATTTAATTTACTTTCTTTTATAAGATAGATCAAAATTACTCAAAAGTTTATTTTTTAAACGAGCACCATACATTGCAAAATTTGACTTCCCATTGAGAGTTTTCAGCTATGGTGACAACAATCTTTTCAGTTTAGCGAACCAAACTACGAAGGTAGGTAAGAAGATGGTTGAATCCACTTGAACACTTAGGGGTTGTTGTTTACATGTCTGGTTCAGACATTTTGTCTAAAAACTTAAAAAATTAGTTGTGTTGTTGTCTGAACGAGGTGTTTGGTAAGATGTCTAACTAGAAATTCACCTCTACATGTGATCAGAGAGTTACTTATCTCTTAATACCTTTAGGGTGTGTTTGGTTGCATGGAATCTTATGCCATAGAAATCCATGAGGGGACCTCTATATTTTAGGCTAAATTGATATATCACTCCACATCCACCATTTGAATTTGTGATCAATGGTGGGAATAAAAATTTCATGAACATGAGAATCCCACTCCTTAGTCCCCCAAGGCATATGATTCTCATGTTCATGAGACTTTCAAGTGCATGTGGAGTTATACCTCAAATTAGCCTAAAATATAGGGGTCTCTTCGTGAATTCCCATGACATAAGATTCCATGCAACCAAACACACCCTTAGTTACACGTTTGCCTCTAGCTAGAGATTTACTTCTAATTATAAGCCTTGTGATTCCATCTGCCACAAACATACGACTGAGTTGGTACTCCACTGGCAACCAACTACATTTATCTATTCCACAATTTGACACTCCAAGCAGTCTCACTCTCTATGTAATTGGCTAGACATAGTGAATCAGTCTCACTTTAGGAGACTCTTTTGGTGATTCCCCCACAAGAGTCTGAGAGTGAGAGAGAGATATAGCTCAAGGAACCCTCCCTACCCTTTCAAAGAACCAAATGACGAATTTCCAGAGTTTTTGACCACTTTTTTGAATGCTTGAATGCTCCTTGGTCGTTGGTTTTCTACAAAACAGCAAAGTGGAGGTACAAAACTTTCTTCAAACTAGTAATTACATCTATGCTTAAAGTGTTTAATTATGTAAGAAGCTATAAAGGAAGTCTAAACTAATTAACTGAGCTCTCAAAAGCTAAACAAAGATGGTTTGCTCGTGTGCTCAACTTTATAAAGAACAAAAAGAGAAGCTTTAACATTATAACTCAACAGTGGATGGTTTGATAGTGGAGGAGACAAGATGGAGTTTATAAATTATATTTATGCAGTAAAGGATGATCAAAAGTTGACTAACCTTGAAAGTGATCCTTATTAACAATTCCTTTATACATTTTTACTGTACAAAAGTCTGTTCCTTCTCCTCCACTAGATTGTTCACATTCATATCACCATCAAAAAAATTCATTTTTAACAATCTGAATTAAGGTTTCCTTCATGATTTCACAAATATTGGTATATTATCGTTACCCGGTATGCCTATATTGTTGATATGTTAGAAAACTGCATTTAAAAACGGAATAAAAATCTGAGTACGTGTAGTATGTTTGCGTATTGATTGTATGATGACAAGTCGGCTTTTGTGTAAAGAAACCGAAATATTTTGTGTTAGAACCGATATCTGTATTATGATGCAGCGTGCATATATTCCTACCACTTAAGGAGTTTCCTTTCTCTCAAATCAATCGTAAAGAAGCTTAACTCTGTTCAAATCGACTTTTGATCCAGCTAACTTAGATTCCATATATTTAATTTGTTTGTGAATTGTTGTAGATTTAAATCCATGTGTCAAAATGATTCATGCAATTGAAGGAAACTGTTATATATCTTTATTTTTATGGAAAATGGATTCCACTTAATAATCATGGAATGTTTGTGCGTGTACTAATTAATCATATTTTACACTTAAGATAATATAATTATAAATTGGAGGAACACATGACTAAAAGAGTAGACAACTTTACGACAACCATTTTCTGATCCGTCTTTAATTAGTAAAAAATCTGTTTATTCCACATTCTATTTCTACTAATTAAGTTCATGGATTAACTGTATAATTGTAATGATAAGATAATACTATTTTGGTCAAAAGTTGCAGTTTGGAATCATTGTCCATTGAGTTGTTCTTCGACAATATAATATAAGTCATTTTACTTTTATTTTTCTTCCCATTAGTTTGGTTGGCTAGATTACTCAATGACATGTAGGGGAAGCTAATTATATATTCTTAACTAATATTGGATTAATTTTAAGTTGATTTGATTTGATTCTGCCTTGCTAATCCTTTATATAACATAATAGATGCTTAATGTACTCTCTTTGCAATGCACTAGGAAATGTTGTACAGCGCTGTCACCCTTTTATCGAGAAATATATATTTTGGGGTTCTGCCTAGTGTTTAATTTATGAAATGTGATGTAGGAAAGCCTACATCAGGTTTGGGTTAATCAAACAGATAAGATAACCAACCCGATGTAATAGATAGGTTAAACCTAATGAATCCAAGCATTTGGACTACCTGGAGACTAAGACGTAGGCTATGAACTGGTCTAAAAAATGTAATCTACGTCCATCAGTTACAAATAGATATATCAACCCGCGAACTCACCCACTTGCAACCCTAATCATATCCCTCACCAGGACAATCACAGGCAGAAGCAATTCCACTTGAAAGCTTAACATACTTCAGTCAACAAATTTTGGGATATCTTTCTTTCCTAGCTTTAATGCTCTTTTCTACACAAATAAAAAATTAAAAAAAAATTTAATAATAATAATACAAAGCTTGTATGATTGCTGTTAGAAAAAATGGGGCATTCTACTAATTTTCAAAGGTTAAAGAATATATAGGTACAAAAAGGTCTTCTTTGATCAATATTGGATCAGTCCAAGCTGACATGAGCTTTCTTAGAATTAATTAAACTAAAAATTTCTCATTAGTGGAAACTAGCATATAATATGTACCCATAATCAAGGTGCTTCTAAACATTGATTAGTGATGAATGATTTATATATCACTCATTTGTATGTGGCATGCGGCATTCTATGTGATGGTTTAGGTAAACATGGTGACAATGAGTGATCAATAGGATGAAGTTTCTTCAAAATATTTACTAATGGATTTGTATCCTTGTTTTTAGTTTTGTTTAGGTAGCAAGCATTCACTTACGGAGAACCCTAGCTTCTTCTTCTTCTTCATATTTTTTTTTGGGAAACTTTTACAAACTTGGGAAGATTATTCAATTAATGTTAGAATTGTATTCACAAATTCCTCTGAGGTGTTTTGTGAAGACGGTAAAGGGATACAATTGGGATTCATCGCCTTAAGGCTAAGTACCCCAACATGGTATGTTTATAACTGGATCAGGTCGTAGCCTATATCAACTAAATGTGTCAAACAGTTCGAAATCTCTATCTGAAAAATGCCCCATTCATTTTCCGTGTTTCTCATGTTGACATGTTTACCACTCTGAAAATGAATAAGCTCTCATTGTAGAAAAAAGTTGGGCCTAAAGGGCGATGGAAAAGCTTCTGACCTAGGTCAAGCAGCGAAGGCAGTCAACCCAAAAGTCGAAACCAATACTGTCAAGCAACAATTCATACCAGTTACCAAAAAAGAAAAATTACCCATCCAAGAGGTGGGTACGAGTGGTGTAAAAAATGACACGGGTGCGGAGATTAACGAGGAAATTGGGGATAAGATGCCAGTGGCCACCGCTCCGGCAACGGTGGTGTTGTCAAACAAATTCGAGTCACTTATCGAGAATATCGATGAAAATGAGGGTGCTCAAGAGGATAAGCCGCTATTGTGTACGGCAATGGCTCTTGACAGTGCCGCGGTTGTACCAGAATCTACAGAGGATTGCCTCTTGGAGGCGGGGTATACAGTTTCGGAGATTGAGAATGTGATTGGTCCACAAGTACAGTCGTTGCTACAGGAGGATATTGTCGACTCAGGAGACACTAGCAATCACCTTGCTAAGCATATTCTTGTGGCAGCGCCGCGAGACACGGCAAGCGATACAGTGATGCATGCCGATTCAGGGAGGGCGAGGGATGCAAACACCAAGACAGAGGCCATGGCCTCGCCCCAACCAGCGCCCCGCACCAAGGCCGAGGATGCGGCTTGCCTCAACCCGGCTCCTGGCTCCATGGCAGCGCTCTGTATCACCCCAGAGAACAATGATGATCTTCAGGCTGTGATCGGGTTCAAGAGACGTTTTGACAAATACGGTATCAAAAAATCCCCGGATTATAAACGAATCAGCGACAACTTGAATAAGGCTATATCTCTCCTCAAAGAAAATGGGCAACTTCGACTGCCGAAAATCGATACACTCGAAATGACTAGCGAGGATAGTGATGAAGTCAACTCAGAATCTGAGCTAGGTCCACAGGCAGCAAAAAGTGATTTGGATTTAGGGGCTATGTCAGACGGAAAGATGAGGCGTTACACCAAAGTTATCAGCAGTTGTCCCCGAAAATCCAATAGAACTAGGAAAGAAAACAATAGGTACAAAGACTGAGTTCTTTGTCTAGGTTTGTTTTGGTGAATCCTATCTTTTGTGAGATTTTGTTTCGGCCTTTTAGTTAACCCTATAGGGTCAGTCATGTAGCCTTCGGGCGTTGATTTTTAAATGAATAAAATGGGTCACCATCCCAATTTAAAAAAAAAAAAAAAAAAAAAAAAAAAAAACTCTCAAAGTCCGCTGAGTTACTGGTTGTCCTCATGTCCTATGAGCAAATCTACTGATCGTAAAAACTTGATCACCCTTGGTGGTCAAATGTTCACTTTAATTTAATGTATAATAAACATTGAGGATCAAAGTTCAAATAACCCTAAAAATATATAAGTTAGGGTATCCTTTATCCTAGATGGTTTAGGGATAAGTTCACCTATCTATAACAAAGGTTTAGTAGGACTCGAGTTAAGTAAACTTTTTTGGCAACATAAAGCAATATATTTTCTATTGATCAAGGATTGTGGTATATGCCAAAGTAGGCAGCCACTCATTTTTAAGTTTTTAACTAAACAAATGTGAATGTGAAGGAATACAAAGAGACCAATCATTGAAGTGAGTTTAGGGTTCAATATTTTGTGGACTGCCCCTCTCACTATCATGACCATCCAATCTTCCCAACCTTTTTGAGATCCATGTCACCAGAGAAGAATTGTTGGAATATTTTTAAGAGAATTTTGTGGCAAAAAATATAATTTGATGGATAGTGCATTCATGCATATAGCTTTAAAGCTTTTGATTTTGGTGACTCTGTTAGATTGTTCTGGTAATTTGATTAGTGGTAAGTAACTTTTGTATATGTTAGTAACTTGAAACATTCACTATTTGCAATTTTAAACGTCCTGTGGTGAGACTATGATTGATCGCTTAGCAAAAACGCCTAATCATGCGAGTCTGAGGTCATTTAGACTGAACACGCGAGCTCCTTTTCTGTTTCTCCTATTTGCTTCCTTTTACTCTGAACTGCTCTTGTGCTAATAAGGCCATCCGAAAGCATTTTTAGACTTGAAAGAACTCCAACAATTTTGTTTTGAATTTCATACCTTTGCGGGCAGATTGCTAGGGCACCTTTTGCCAATTCTTTATGATGCGGTAATTCAACTCTCACAATATGTTGGGATGATAATGTAACAAATATGAAAATACAGATCAAATTCTCCAAAACAAAATTCTACCCTTTTCGAATGGAAGCATGAAAAAACTTTATTATGGATCAATATATAACACAGGGTCGGATGCACTTAATAAGTGCATTCTTTTATGATTTTCTAAAAAATAAGCACACGAACGCGACTATCCTCATCGCACATCAGTCCTTGGCTCCTTGCGCAATCCTACTTGTCCTAACCCCTATCCTTAAGCCAATTATTGTAGACATGATGATTCCCAATTGAATAGGCTTTGTCTGTCTCTTATCCTACTCCCACCATTTCAAGTAAAAATTGCATTCAATTAGAACTTAAGGTATTGAAATCGGCTTGGGCTGAAATTGTTAAATATCCCTGTTGCTGCTACTGCTCCAACCATTGATGCTTGATCCTCTTCTTCTTCATGGAATCCATCAACCTATATATGAAGCATGTTATTAGCTAACTAAATTCACTAGAAAATCATATTTTCCGTAAACATAAAAAACTAAATATTGAAATATGTCCCAGTGTATAAATCAATCTGTCTCAATGTAAATCGACAGGATGCTCTTCAAACTCAGTAAACCATAGAGTATCAATACTCAAATTACTATGCTAGTGCTACTATGGAAATGGTAACATGCCAAGAACAATTTTTTTATAATTCGACTAAGTAGACACGGAAACATCGACATGCAAATTGCAAACTTTTTGTTTGATATCGTTGTTGTTTCTCATCGATTTACGATGCTAGAGAATCTAAACTTAGTGAACAAAAATTATACCTTGTTTTTCAATGAATTTTTTAAGAATGTCGTATAATTTCATAACCAAAAAAAATCATCAAATGTACTAACATTATACTGAGAAAAAATAATACAAAATATGAAAATACACATGCTTACCCAAAGCTCATCTTCGTCTTCTTCATCACGATTGAATCCTGCAACTTTGGGAATCTCTCCAGTTTCGTCGTTACGAGCGAATCTTCCACGCACTCTAGGTCTACTGTCGGCTAGCATCTTTCGGCAAGCGTACTGGTTACAAGTACAGAGCAAAAAAACCCCGTCTTTATTCATCTTAATCACAACCACATTTTTCTCAATTTTGTATATATTTTATTGCCTTTCTCCCACTAAATTAAGATATGGATTTTGCTAAGTTTTCAATTTTTTTTAGTTTAGTTTATAATACCTTTATTGTCTTATTGAAATTTCTCTGAGTGCGCTTGCTTCTGTATCTGTGGATCCTCTGTTTTCTTTCCTCTGCACTGTATCGCCTCACTTTGAAGTTGTTTTCCTCCATGAATGGTGATGAGCTCTCCGAAGCTAATGGACTCAAACTCAATTGGGTTCCTCCGATTCTCTATAATTAACGACAACAACAAAACCAATTAATTATACTTCAAATTTCTATTCAAGGAACCTCATTTCGAAACAGAGTGAAAAGAAGAAGATGAGTTTGTTAATTAGACTAACTTGTAAATCGCCTGTGCTGCAAACCCGTCTCATGGGGCCTAAAAATCCGCCATTTTCAGGAGAACCCAGAGCTTGGTTTTGGAAATTAGAGGCTTCAATGAGAGAATTGAACCTAGGTTGGAAGAAAGACCCTGGCTTTCGGTCTAGTGACTGACTACTGAAGCTCCTCTGCATCATTTTTTCAGTGTTGTAGCTAAGAAGAGAACGTTGTGTAGGAGAGAAAGAATCGAACCCAATGAAATTCTCCTCTGATTTCACTCCTATAGCATCAAGAACAGAAAAATTACTACCAACCCCATTTGTTGCAGGAACAGAGAGTGGTAGGGGTGTTTGGTCTAGAGACAAATTGTTGAGTTCGTGACTTGGAGGAGGAGGTGGTGGTGGTGGTAGTGGGGTAGTGGGGAAATGGAGAAGATCAGAAGAATAAGTGGAGTGGTCTTCGAAAGGGAAAAAAGGGTCGGAGTAGAAGAATTGGAGATTGAGTTCAGGTTCTAGAGAAGCCATGTTGGTGATGTTATCTGGGTTCGTTGAGTGGCGAAAGAAGGACCCTTCAAAGACGAAGAGATCAGAAGACATTGATTAATAGTGAAGTTGAAGTTTGTTTGTTTGATGTGTAGAAATGTGGGGTTGGTGGATGAAGATGGAAGACAATAGAGACCAAAGTGTTATTTATTTTGAGGTTTCGGAAAGGGGGCAAACTGTGAAAGCGAAGGTGATGCAGAGCTCTCTGAGTGAGTGAATTGAGTACTCTGTTTCTCTGGGAGGAAATTTTATGTATGGAGTGAGTGAGTGAGTGAGAGTGGGGAATTTAAATGGGTTGTGAAACAGAGGAGTGCACGTGAGTTGCAGCTGCTGCCAATGGAGGTTACTGTCATCACTCTGCTCCCAGTAAGGACAGTCTAGTGGTTTGGGCTCGTTCATAGTTGAAGCCAATTGCTCGACCAACGAATCACCAAGCTTTAGTTGACTAGGGGGTGTTATTTTTTATTTTTTATTTTTTATTTTAAGGTTATTTCTCCACCGCCAACCCACCTATATAATAAATCATTATTTCAGTCTACTTCAGGACTAGCGATTAACGTGCGTTGATCACTTGTTTTCAAAATGTTTGTATTTAGATGACCAAAATACCCTTAATAAATTAAAGGTTGTGTTTGAATGTTTTGTATTTTGAATACGATCAAATGGTCCTATTAAAATGATAAACATATCTCAAAAAAAATCTAATAGATAATTTTTTTTAAAAATAAAAACTCATATTCTTCCCAATCCCCATTCTTCTTCTTCATCTCTACGTGCACACCACCACTAAGAGAGGCAGATCCCCCTCTCTTTCTCTTTATTCATCTCTTCATCTCCCTCTATCTTCATTGCAATTAAACTGCCCTGCCCCATCTCATCCCACCATTTTCTTCTTTTTCCCTCTATCTGTTTTGTAACCCCAGTGATTACGACCCCTCCCTATTCCCCCTCTCTGCTTATTTCTTTTGCCGGTGAGCACCTCTCCCTCATCTTCTTATCTATATCTTTGTAACCCCGACGAGCACCGTCCCTCCCTCCTCCATTTTCTCCCTCTCTGCTTTTTTGTTTTGATGACGACCACCTCTCCCTCTCTGCCTCTTTGTTTCGCCGGGGACCGTCGTAGATAACTTAGCCACATAAGCACCTTAACATCTTTTCCTCTCTCGAATATCTTTTTTTTTTTTTTTTTTTTTTTTTTTTCCAAACAATGGAGGTTTTAGTTCTCTCCAACACACTCATTTCTCTTTTCACATGTCATCATTCATCGCTCCCTCATCAAACCATCGATCACCTCGCCTTGCTTTATTTACTGGGGAAAATATATTTTTCCACCTCTCTGCTTTGGAGTTTCTCTTTCTACTATTGTTTTGGAATTCTAATTGCAACCCAGATTATAATTCATTGAGTTAAATAACCCCAGTGACCAACTTGATTTGCAAGGGAAATGGGGTACGGCGAAGGGTGGTGGTGAGTCGCAAGGGAGGAGCGATCTAGCGGTGGGTGGTAGTGAGTTGCGGGGTGAGGGATCTGGCGGTGGTGATTATCGGGAAGGGAGAAGGTGGAGAAAATGATGGAGTTCGAGATACAAAATATTCAATCTCAACCATTGATTTGTCAGAGGTATTTTGA
Source organism: Berberis vulgaris (assembly GCA_963556465.1). Classification (NCBI taxonomy): domain Eukaryota; kingdom Viridiplantae; phylum Streptophyta; class Magnoliopsida; order Ranunculales; family Berberidaceae; genus Berberis; species Berberis vulgaris. The sequence continues at coordinate 5,967,229 of OY747131.1, read as the reverse complement.
TAATCCAAATACATACATTTTGAAAGCAAACGGTCAACATGCGTTAACCACTAGTCCTAGGGCGATACGAAAATAGTGATTTATTATAGGGGTACTTTGTAAATAGCTATTTATTATGAGGGGAAAGTAGCGAATAACCCCTATATTAATTAGAAAGAAACAATTTTCACTCTAGTAAGCAAAAACAAAGTGTTTCGTCAAACATCACTGACCTGTGCTTCACCAAGTGACCATCTCTTCTTCGATAGCACTGCCTGAAACCTACTCCGATCCGCCAAAGAGAAAATTAATAAAACTCGTCTTGGAGCTAAGCTAGAACGATAGCTTCATCCAAAATGAATACACATGTTGGGCTTGGATGTATCCAATTAGGAAATATGGAACAACAAAAGCCAGCCATAGCCCAAGTTAATCAACCTTATAATACTTGTCTTCCAAGTCCAACTACCAAATTAAAGCCTAATTACTTACATAATCATAATCATAATCAGATACCAAATTACCAATCCAATCTTTTGGAAGTTTGCCCCAAATGTCATGGTGGGGTTCATGCTTGCTGATTACGATATGACCAATGGAATTACACTGAAACATCATTTTTATCAAACCAAATTGAATTTGAAAATTTGAATTGATTCATTCTCAATTTCACTGAAATGAATCCTCCAATCAAATGGTCAGGTAAGACCAAAATACAAACCCATAGGTCTCAATCCATGTGGTGGCCCTAATTCCAAGGTTTGCAAAATACACCAATAACTTCCCATCCAATACGATAGCAGGACGACCATGTGCATGGTATCATCAAATCCAAGGAATTATTTCGAGGGTTTTTATTTTTGTAATATTTATGTTTATTCTTAAATTTCGTTTTTCGTTAAAATACAAAAATCAGTTACCAAAAATTACATTTTTCAAGGGTATTTCGAAAATTTTTGAGGATTTTTTCGTAAATTTTGGAGTTTTTTTTTTCTTTCTAAATATCATTTTTTTTAATTATTTATTAATTTTTGAAACCACCCCTATTTTCTAATTATAATTTCTTTTACTTATATATTGTTTTTGAAACCACCTCCTTATTTTCTAATTGAGTGATTTTTGCTGGCATGGCCCCGCTGCCTGATTGTTGCGGGGGGGGGCGAATATACACTTTTGCCCTCCCTCTTTAAACACATTTTTCCAAAAAGGTTTTAAAAAGGGGGGCAAAAGTGTACATTCGCCCCCCGGCAGCAACCTCGCTCCCTTTCCCAGGCCGGTTAGAATTGGGGTTTCTAATTATATATTGATTTTCATGTTAGTTTTATTTTTTTGTATTTATATTTTATTTAATGTGTTTAATAGATTCATTTACTTATATTTATTTTTTTATATACCATTTAAATTCATTATATACATTTCATGTATATTCAAAATTTTTAGGTTTTTTATTTAAATACCAAAATATTTTTTTAAAAGAGTGAGGCTAGGGAATTGGGTTTTGCAATCAGGATGATGTGACATCATCAAAGGATTTTTTTACAACCTTGATATACACATAAACACTTTAGAGATTTCATCATTATTTTAAGATCACTTTATATCACCTCGATTGCAAAAATTTGATTTCTTAGTATTTTCGTTCTTTAAAATCAAGATCGAAATTAACTCGAAAAATCGAAAATAACATCATGAGATCGTTGACTCCGCGTGCCTGGTATTTGACCTCAATAAGGTCACGGGCATTTCCGTTGGTAAAGATATTTATTTAGTTGGGTTTAGCTGTCATCATTGTTGGCTTCTTCGCGTTTTTTTCATTTCATTTCATATTGGAATTTCAAATCCCCCAATTTTCAATTTCTTGGCCTTTTCTTTTCTTCCAATTGAAGCTCCTCTCTTACCTTTAAATACAAATCTCTCAATCGAAAAACTAGGGTTTCATTTCTTCTTCGCTGATACAAGAATCAAGAAAGCAAGGATGCCGTCGCAAGAGAGCTTGGACAAGATGAAGGTCCGCCAGAACTACAGGAATCTCTGGCACACCGATCTCATGAGCACAATTCAAGCAGACACACCTTGTAAGTGTCCAACCGATTTCAACATCTTTTTCCGATCTTTGTTTGTGTTTCGCTTCGAGTTTTGATAGAAGTTGTGTTTTATTTTGCAGATTGTTGTTTCGCGCTTTGGTGGTAAGTTTGCTATCTTCTCCTTGTGAAGTTTTTTGATCAGATTTTGAGATAGTGAGCTTTGTTTATGGAGATCTAGGTTTCTTGAGATCGTTGACTTGGTTGAATTAGGGTTGACTTCACAATGTTGCTTGATTTACGTTGAATTCATGTGATTTTGACTTTGTTTGCATCTTTCAATTGTTCTTTGTTTGAAAATTTTATAATTAGATCTCTGTGTCATTTCTGCACTCTTGAATGGTTACGAGCACAACAAACTTGCATGTCAGAGCAGAGAATTTGTTCTGTATTGTTGGATGAAGGAAGTTTCTTATACCAGTTTTCGTGTTAAAGAACGATTAGTGTGTGTACGAACATGATAGTTTAGGGTAATACTAAAGAAACAAACAATAATGTGATATTTTGATCAGTGAATTGTTCAAGTATAATGTTGGTCGATCTAGGTTGATTCGGTGTGAATTGGTGACAAAGTTCACTATTTCGTTGATGATTTTATCTTTCTCCAACATTTGATATTTAGATCTATGCCTTACCCTGACAAGAAGGCGGATTAAGACTATCTATACTTGAACTTTCTAATATTTGCTATCGCTTAGAGTACAAGTTTGAGGTGACTAGGATCCTGTTGAAAGACTGATAGTTTTGGATAAGAAATTGGGATCATTTCTTTCCGTTCATATTTAATATATTAAATGCAGAAAGAACAATCATAAATAGAGGAATGGAATCAAACAACATTAAAAGCAGTAAAATGGCACTTGATATTATATGCATTTAATGTGCCATGTGAGTTAATAGAAACGTTCAGAACAAGCTGCCTTCATTTAAAGTTATTTTCTACATTTGCTTTCAGCTGTTCATTAATATTTTTGGCATCTCCATATCGTTTGAGGTGTTTGTGTGAGTTGGAAATTGGCAGTGCTTGATGATTGCTAAACTATGATTTTTCAAGAGAATCTAGCACAAGGTTTCCTTATACAGAGTGTGATTGGTAATTCAAGGAAGGGAGATCTCAATTGAAAAGGAAGAAAAAAATACACTGCATATCATAAATGTATATGTGCTTCGGAAATAGTAGTTTAACACGTATTTTGTGGAAATCTACGGAGAATTAAGTTCGGAACAGTAATCTAAGGAGGAGATTGGACTGGGTGTGATGAAAATTATCACCAATTTTACTGAGTGGGGTGTGCGATATCATATATAGATCGAGGGTAATCTTTTACTTTTCAAGGGATAGAGCACTTCTTGGCCTTGATATAGTGTAGTCTGGGATATGAGTTTCTCTGTGAGACACTCAGGATAATGTTTATCTCAGTTGTTCGTCTAGGACTAACCCCCTCTACTTGTCTCATTATGATATGATAAAATAGATTTTACCTTTGAAAGAAATTGATAATTGAGAGGTTAAATTGGAAGGAAAAAATTCTCCATGGACACATTGACCCAGAGGAAAGCCTCACAGTTTTTCCAGTTGATAATCATGTCTTAAAATGATATAGGCATCATTGGACTGGCAAAATATAACAAAATTATAAAAATGCATAGAGATTTGGGATGTTGGCCAATGCTTTGAGGCACAAGCCACAATATGGAAGGCCTATATCTCTCTCGTGCATGAGTTATTTAAGATATAATAGATAATGTAAAGCATTTCTATGGAATATTAGTTGAAGTATGGCAAAAAAGAATTCTAAAAATTCATGGTTGTTCTCAAATAGAAATGTATTAACCTTTATTAATCAAAACAAATTCACACATGCAGTCTAAGAAAACCATAAAGGCATTTTAGGGTTCTTTCACTATCCTTTCCAAGCTTACTAGAAGATATTCAACCCCTTTAAAAGTTGGTTTGATTAGATATTTGTTTTTAACACACAGATTTTACTAGGAGATTGATTGGAGAGGAGGGAGAAGAATATAGTGAACCTGCAGGCTTTTTTATCGGATTATTCAATGCTCTAAATCAGTTTGACACTAGATGACTGTGTTTGTAATTCTAGCAAATAAACAACATTTTTGTTGGTAAAAAGTAATTGCAAATGGAAATTAAATAACCTTATGTTTGTTAGTTATGTATACTAGCAAAACAAAACATAAAAATGATAAATATGCATACATTTGTCCTATGCCTTAGGGTTGGGGCATATGCCTCTTGAATGTTTGAGTTGGAGACCCTATCTTAAGTAGCCAAGCTATTATGGAGTATAAAAAATTTGTAGCCAAGGACTCATGGAATATGGGGTGGACTTAGTCTTAATACCCTCATTAAGTAAGCACTGAAAAATAATAGAAAATCTCTCAATGATTGTTGGCCGTGAAAAATAAGTTAGAGACATGAACTCATGAAGTGGTGAGGTGAGGGACCATGGACAATATGAGTAGAATTTGTTGCTCTTTCAAGTTTTTGATTATTTACTTTTAAGATGACAAAACAGGTAGATATCACCTACTTGAATTATGAAAAAATTGTAAGATTAAGTTTGTCTACCTTTTTTTTTTCAATTGATTCTTTGTAGGACACTGTTCAACTTGATTGAATAACTAATATTCTCAGGTTGTCGTAGGAAGAAAATATTGTTAGGTTGCCTAGGAAGAAATTGTTAGGATGTGGGAGGTCTTACACTCTAGTGGCACCAGTTGATAGTTGGTTGAATCACACTTCTACTGCAATCTTCCAATCCAATCACATTCTCTTGTTAGGCAACATAGTCCCTTTTCTTTTCAACTTTTGTTCTAACCCAAATGTTTTGAGCTAACAACGACGCTCTATTATTACCAAAAAAAAAGTGTCAACACGTATTGTGTTGGCGGCAATGTTTTAAAAAACATTTTTCAGCCTCGAGGCTGTCAAGCTTTTTTCGAGGCGAAGCTGTGTCTCGAGGCATTTTTATTAAAAAAAAAATTATGAAAAAAATATAAAAATTACAAAAACAAAAAACAAAAAACAAAAAAAACAAAAAAAACCAAAGAAGCAATCATTAATGCAAGAGATAACGTGATTGAATGAAGATCAGCTCTGATGGATCCCTTAGAGAAATGAGGGAGGCATAGGTGGACGTGTTGGAGACCACCTTGTTAATTTCCATCATACTTTTAATGGAGTTTTGGTAGGAGATTCAACTCTCATTGGAGCTTATAGCTGTTCTTTTAGGGCTTCAGACAGCTATATCGATGAATCATGAGAGGTTTTAAGCCATCTCTGATAACAGTCGGGGTGTATGTATCATTAAGGGACTTGTTTTGTTCCTGGAGAGTCCACTGTATTATTACAGATATCAGGAAGACTTGCTAAGATTGAATTCTTCATCATCAACCAAATTTCTTGAGAAGCGTAGATCTTGCTAGCTGGAAGGGCCTGATGGTGTTTCGGTTTTTCTAGCCCTTTTGACAAGGACATGGAGAGCAAAATTGCTCAAGATGGAAGGAATAATCATTGCATTTGGGGAAGTTATTTATAGTTGTTTGCATGACTGGGAGCTTGGATGCTAATGGGATCCTCCTTGCCTATATATACATGTCATTTATTTTGTTCTGGTTTAATGTGGTGTCCTGTGTAACCATGTTCTCTTTGTAGTTTTATTTCTCTAATATAATGGTGGGCCCTCCAGCAGTCCCACCCCTGCTTTCTGTAAAACTATTAAAAAAAAGTAAATAAATAAATTTAAAAAAATAAGTAAAAATAAAAACTAGCTAGTGTGTTTATATTGACTTAATGCTTAAATCACAAATTCTGCCTTAAAGCCTGTTTGTTATATTCTGATCCGCCAAAATGAACTAAGCTTTTTCAAATATTTGAAGTTGCTATCATTTAGATTTTGAGATAAGGTCGAGCCATCTAAGTCCTAAACTGTTATTTATTCACTTATTTCTTCCCTAACGTAGATTCTGTGTCTTTGTTTTCTCCCCGTCATTCCATATTTTTCTAGCTTCATGTATTTATATGGATCATTAATTCTTTGTATTGGTTCAGTTCGTAACTTGTATCTTTCGAAATAATGCATGTCAATAAACTGTTAGTAACCAATCATATATCTATATGCTGATGATTGTTGAAAAAAAATTGCACACGTGCACAACTATGATATGGTGTTCAACATATAATTTTAATAGGTTTGAGCATTCGGTTGATGTATAAAATCTGTTTGGATGTATTTTTGAAGGGGAAAAAGTAAGGTCTCTGTTATTTTTATAAAGGTGAAACTACCTAATTATGAGTTAAATATCTCTTGTTATCTTGCTGTGAGTTCTGCTTCCTTTTTTTAACTGCGTTAACATATGAAACATACTAATTCCTTAATGGAACTTGATTGTAAACTAAATTTTTGGTATTTTACTGTAGTGCACCTTGTGCATCTTACTTGCTGCGCAAAAGAGCTCTTTACAATGATATGTCAAGGTATTGAATCTTCCCCCATTCCTTTATATAGCCTCTATTAATTCAGAAAGTTAAACTCGCCTTTGGGATTGAACTGCTTGCATGTTCTATCACAGGTATGTGTGCTGCGCAGGTTATCTACCATGTAGTGGTAGATGTGGAGAAAGCCGATGCCCAGAGTTTTGTCTCTGTACTGAAGTAAGCCATTTGTTCTTCTTCACTTGGTGATTCTTTTCAACTATTGCATGATCTTCTTTTCAAGTACCTCGCTAGTTATGATGCCTAATAACTGTGTTCAATATTCTTATAGGTTTTTCTGTTCATTACTGTTTTATTAAATTATTAATACACTTTGACTCCACTATGTTCAGGTTGTCCTCTGTTTTGGTAACTCGGTTGCCTCGACTCGATTTATGTTGCAAGATGAATTCAACATACAGACAACTCAATGCGATAACTGCATTATTGTATGTGTATCAGCTTCACCCCTCACCCTCCTCTCAATTTCTGCAACAAACTCCTTATCCCTGTTTATTCGTTTGTGATAGGGATTCATGTTCTGTCTTCAACAACTTGCATGCATATTTTCCATTGTTGCAATGATTGTTGGTAGTGAAGAAATTTCAGAGGCTTCTCAGATACTGTCCTGTCTTGCTGATTTTGTCTATTGCACGTGAGTTCTATCTGCCCTTGTGAACACCCAGATTATATCTTATCAATTCCTGTACTGATAACGTTTTCCTTTGCTTTTAGGGTTTGCGCATGTATGCAGGTATGTTACAATATCAGAACTTTTGTTTTTTGTTCTCTCTTCTGACAATGAGGACTAACTATTTTGTTTGAGCATTGCAGACACAGCACAAGGTAGAAATGGATAAAAGGGGTGGAAAATTTGGACCACCACCCATGATGTCAGTGCCCCCTCCTCAGTATATGTCCCGCATTGATCAGCCGATTCCTCCTGCAGTTGGGTATCCACCTCAGCAACCCTACGGCTATCCACCACCTCAGGGATATCCTCCTGCTGGCTATCCCCCAGCTGGTTATCCACCTGCAGGCTATCCTCCAAGGTAACCTTCACTGAGGAACCAATTAGTTGTGAACCTGTCAGAGGTTCATGTAGTGTGTGGATGTTTACTGTTTTAGACTTCCAATTAGTTGATGATTAATAAGAAGGTACCTGTACAAGATACCATGATATATGGGTGCCATATATTAATTGTATATAATTGAAAATTGGAGCGTACTTTGATAACATTGGTTTGATATTATTATGCAGTTTGGCTTTCTTTTAAGCATTTTCGGTTTGTCATGAAAGACATCTTACAACACAGTTTGGTACTTTGAAATAATTCACAGCTTTGTTTTTCACTTTCAATGAATCACAAGAATTAGGTTTTCATCATGAAATCCTGTGCCGTGCTGCGGTAATCATAAACCATGGTTTGTATCTAGATCTTTTCTATAAACTACCGATTAATTTTTGTCATAGAACCATCAAACAGGAATTCCTTTTGAAAGAATATTGATACACAATTGAACTGAATATTGTCCTCAACAGTGTCTCGAGTATTTCCTAGAGATGTGAGTTATCATTGACATGAGCAGGAACAAGAGAATCGTCCTCATCCTCATCCAAGTACTCTTGTGTGTTTGTATGTCAGACAGCTGTTGGAACTGAACATTCATCGTCTCTTTCTTATGCAAAAATTTCTTCCCCTAGATAATCATAACAGCTATAGCGCAGAAAACCACCACAAATGACTGGAAATAGGCGTCAAGTATTTGATAAATTTTGTACTTGGGAAAAATTCTCTTACCAAATTTCAGTTTGGTTAGTAACATTGATGAATTCAGAAGACTGGCCAGAATGCAGTATGAAAACATAGAAAAAAAGTTAGAGCAAAGTTTATGAATTATAAAAGCAAAATATGACAGTTTAATTCCGTTACAAGAAACTGAGTAATTCATCATTGGTTACAAATAATTTTTCATGGAATTTAGACTAGGTTTTCGTTATCTGTGATTTGCCTTTAAGTTTGTTCATGGAATTTACTACACAAGTACAAAAATTTACACAACTCCACTTAACAAATAAACACGATGAGTGAGACTTTTTATACACACCTTTGCATTATCGCTAGTTTCTGCTTCAGATAAACCTGCATTGGTTAGGTTGGTAGTAGTGCCTGCAAAACAGATGCAATTACAACATCAAAAATGAGCAAGAAACTTCTGAGGCTAAAAGGGTTCAAGAACTGCAAAGTTAAAGATAACGCTACTATATAATTTTCTCGAGGAAGTGTCTATAGCTGTGCACTTCTAGCTAATTTCAATTTCTTTGACGTATGCAATAACTTCAAACAATGACCGCTAGACCAAGAAAATGTAACTTTGGTGCAATTTGCCGTCACAAAAGGTGACGAGTGAATTATGATCACACAATCATTTGATTGAACCTATGAGCGTATATATCAAAGAATATGTGAACACCAAATCAAATGAATTCAGAGCCCTGATCATTATGAAATGTGGTTGGCAAAGAACAATCAACACTTCCCCTCCAATCTGGTGGACAATCGCAGACATTATCTTCAATCAAAAACTCTCTACGTGATGAAAGCAAAAGATTGGACCCAGGGACGGAGCCACGTGGCCCCCACTGACTTTAAATTTTTTTATTTTTATTTCTAATATGCCCCGTTGCAATGTCGACGACTCGGTCCCGTCTTGCCATTTTTCTTTTTTTGTTCTCTCTTCCTGCTCCACCATTTTCCTCTCTTTATGCTCTCTCTCTCTGTTTACTACGACACCGGCAACCGCCTCGTCTCCTACTCTCTTCCTCTCCCTCCATTTTTGCTTGATTTAGTTTTTTTTTTTCTTACCATCACTATCAGCCACCAACAATCGTAACCTTTTTTTCATGCATTGAGGAATGAGAAGGTTTTTTTTAATGTATTTTCTCAAGATGAATTCGTATCGATGTCTATTTTTGTATTTTATTCATAGGTTTTTTTTAGATGCATGAAATTTGGGTCCATTAATTTTTTTCTCAAGATATATGTTTGCATTTCGAGGTTCATCTATGGGTTATTGTTTGAAAACATTTTGATAATCAACGTGATCCTTTTGACAGTCAATGCACGTTGACCGTTAGTCTCGGAGAAGACTGTAATAATAATTAATGATGGGGTAACCTCTAATTAGTTATTTATGATAAGGTGGAAAATTGCAAATAATCAAATTTTTATGTCCACATCTAATTTTACATTTGAAATTAATTCTTGCCCATTAACTTTACATACCAATTTGATTTGTTCCTCATATATTTATTGTTTGTGCTTCCTACAAAGTAGCTTGTCCGATCCATTTTCTTCCCCATAGATTAGATGAAGTTTTGTTTATCAATTGGTGTTTTGTATATTTATTTATGTATTGTTCGAATTAATTTTTTTTGTTAAAGTAATTAATTCCTATATTTCTTATATTAACTATGACGTCACTCCGCCCCCTTCATAAAATTTCCTGGCTCCGTCACTGATTGGACCACAAGGAGCTCCAGAATGCTGACAACGCTCTCCAGTGTATCATGTTTGATTCAAGCTATGTTGAATCAAAATAAATGAAAAAAATTACCCGAAAAATGGTCGATCACCATCTAGAAAGGTAGAAGGATCGGGTAGATTGCAAATGCTGGCACCAGTGGCATTGCAAGATTTAGTTTTGCATCGATTGTCATTGCAAGGTAAAGAAGAAGCACTAACAGATAAGAAGACTATAGAGATGACAAGTAGGTGAAGAACATCATCTAGTTTCCTTTTTTTTCTACTTGTGAAGATGAACATTTGAGCTATAAGGAAGGTCAAACAATGCATAATATCATATACAAGTTGTTTGATGTGGTTAGGTTTTGTTAGTGTCAAATGTCAACAAAACTATTACAGACTTTAGTGCATGAAAGATGAGTGATGTATTGGCACACTTGGATCTTAAAGAGCAAATGGAATTGGGCTGGATGTCAATAATCTAAACACCACTAAAAGAATCCTAAAGAGGCCTCAAACACCCTTGTTCGGGATGGGTAGGATTGAAAAGTTTCATCCCAATCCCATTCTCACTCTAGATTGGGACGAGATGGAATCAGGAAGAGTTTGTTCAATCGCAAAAGGATCTAAAAAAATCGGGACTGAGAAGGGATCATGATGGATGCCCACCCTAAATAATTATGGATCCAGATTCAAATTTCCTGTCCTCTAATCGTGGTCCAAAGTTTACCAGAACTACTAAAAGGCCCATGGGCTAGCCACTTTAAGTGAAGGACAATAAAAGGCACAGATTTGGGCCCATTTCTCTAAGCCCAGCCCAACTCTAATTTGCTAATGGGATGAAGCCCTTAAATCTGCTCAACGATAAGTCACAATAACTGTATTGGTCATATGGTCCTATCTCATGTGGTTCGCGTGCCTTATCGCACCTATACTACAAATCAACTCATCAATTGTTATTCGATCATGTATTTCAAGTAAGACAACTCATCAATTGATGCAAATTATCACATGTAAACTCAAGTAGTGGTTATGCGCCCATTAAATCGTCAAGTTGGGGTCAATTTGTCTAGTCCAACCCAACTAAACCTATAATTTGCAAATAGTGACAAGTCCTTAAACCTTGCTTGAATGAAGATATGTTCACATATAAATCATATGGCTGTACAGAAAACAACTCATCAGTTATTACCCAACTATATATCTAATCATGATGCGCCCCACACACGATACACGGATCCGCCTCCCAAACCCTACAAAAAAAACATGTTCCATGATGTGTGTGAACCCAACATAATGGGCCTGATGGATGGGCCCAAAAATACCCACTAGCCCAAAAGTGAAAAATCCTGCAAAGTTAACAGTAACACACCACTAATGATCAGAGATAACTGGAAAGAAAACTATTAGACCACATGCCTCCTCCTCTGCTCTCTGCTCTCTGCTCTCTGCTCTCTGCTCTACTCTGCTTCTCATCCATCAATGCTTCCTCTACCTCTGCACCTCCATTTTCAGAACTCAGATTTCTATTATCAATAATAGAGTAGTAGTACATTGTACACAAACTACTACTCAACATTGAGTGGAGAGTCAGCTCTTGAAATCAAAATCAAGCTCAATTAATTGATGAAGCTGGACATGGTTGACAAGATCCGATTATATCGGTTTCACTATTTTCTTTCTTTGCAAAAAATACTTCAGTAATGAATTCACTGAATCCAAAATCTCCGAAGAAGATACTATTTCACTGAAATCACTGAATCCAAAATCTCCAATTTAAAATTGGAAAATATTTTGGTTTTAAAGTTTGGATAGATATGGCTAAAATTCCACTAGTTTGAGCTAAAAAAAATTTAGTCATCTATGACTTATGCTATTCAATGTGTTGAATAAATTGTGAAATTAATGAAAGAGCAAAGTTTACATAACCTCAATTTCTGAAACTTATTGAATTGTATGCAAAATTTGGATACAATTTGCATATAAATATATGACATTTCAAGATTAGTGAGGCCTTCTTTTTCTTTGCAATCTAACCTTCCAAGATTAAACACATAAAACTGACCAAGGAACAAGTTACAACATCGTAGATTTTCGCAATTCAATCTTGAAAATGTGTAGTTTTTTTTCTTCCTAAAGTGCGGCGAGCGCTAGGTATTCTGTAGTAAAGACTGCGTTTGTAAATGTGTACTCAAATTCATCCAAAATGTACACAAATTAACCATTTCTCAGCCTTTTTACCAAACCCCTTAGTTTCTAAGATCCAGGAAAAATGTGTACAAATTAGAACCATTTCTGCACTTGGAAATTCAGAGAGAAACAGAGAAGATAATAAAAAATAAAAAAAAGAAGAACAAATTTAACAAGTCCCCTCAATTTCTAATCAAAATGTATACAAAACCATCTCTCTTTCCGGATTCGTATTCTTGGATCATTTTTTTTTTTTCTTTTCTAGCTTTTTTCTGTCATATTTACATCTGAACCATCAAACGGCGAGGATACGTTAGAAGACTGCATTACTTTGAGAACCAAAATACATATAATTGTCGAGAGTATCGGAAATGGATTTTGATGAGGATAATAATGATGATGATTTACATCTGAACCACCCAACAAAACAAAACCCAGTTTTGATAATCTCATCATCTTCACCACCATAGAAGCTAAAAGCCAGTTACAGAAGAGTATTCTCCGTAGAAATCATGAATCCCAGAAGCAGCCCAGAGACGTTCGTTGAAGGTTTCTTGCATCTCATCGGGGATGAAAAGGGTTCGACATAGTGGGCAAGTCTTCTGATCATGATCCATCCATCGATCCAAGCAGTTTCGATGGAAAATGTGTCTACAATTCGTTAATCTCCGGATTTCTTCCCTTCCTTGGAACTCATACAGACACACAGCACAACTATCCGGAGAATCACCTCCTTCAAAATCAATATCTTCGAATTTCACCACTGGAAGAAGTTCTCTAATCAGAGCAGCTGAAACAGAGTGGAATTCAGGGACCTGGGTTGGCCTGTCAGGCCAAGTAATGTCGGATTCAAGAAAATCTCCAAGACCCAGAGTTCGAAAGAGGTCAGAGATGAGTTTTCGAATGAATCCCAGAATGGAGAGTGTGTGGAGAAGAAGCTTCGGCAAAAAGAGCTCTGTGTAACCCACTGGAAAACCCATTGATGAAAAAACAGAGTAAGTGATTTTGAGCGATTGGGAGAGAAACAGATAGAAAGAAGAGAAGGGTTTGTTGTGGGAGCTGTGTTTGTGTGAGAAGTTGTGAAGTTTTTGTTAAATTTTGATGTATTTAACTACACACAGCTCATCAGGTAGACAAGTCTGACCAGTTTCAGAGACAGAGAGAGAGATAAATAGATAGAGAGTTTGGTGTGTTTGTTTGTGTTGATTTTAAAGAGATGAGAGAGAGAGAGAGGGGTTAAAAAAGGGAGCTTGAAATGAAAATGGAAGAATAACTGTAAAGAGATGTTAATGGTGAATAAATAACAGAGAAGCTTCTCTGTTTTTGCTGTCTAAAGAGAGAAGCTTATAAGAAAGATTTAAATTTAAAAATTTAATCATTTTGGTGGTAGATTTAAGTTGATTAGGTAGTTTGGTAGAGAATGGAGGAGTGAACAAGTTAGTCAATTTGATTATAATTTAATTAGGGACAGTTTAGCTTTATGTTTCTTCAAAATTATGATGAAAGTGATTTAGGTTTTGGATGTTTAAGAACAAGTGTAAATTACACGCGATATCCGTGTTTAATCGAATCGAATGATTTTGACATGTTCATGTAGAATTGCGCGATGGTAACTTATATCATGTCATCTGCATTTTGTAATTAGGTTCTGCAATCAGAATGATATCAGACGAGTTTTTTAAAACTTCAAGATACACAAATACTTTGGAGATTTCTATCATTATTTTGAAATCACATCATGTTATCGTTGTTGCAAAAACATGATTATCTAATATTTTCAAAAAGGATATAACGGAGTATGATCGTGTCAAGGGTGGTTAAATGATTCGAGAATCCAAACAAAATAGGTCTCACAACCAAGAAAGATGATTAGCAAACATGATTGATATAAAGTATTTGCTAATGTAGGTCTAGTAATGTAAACCTAGGTGGTATGATTTTTATTTTTTTTTTATATATTAGTAATGATAGATTACTAAAGATTTGGAATCATAATTCACCTTCCAAGAAGGTATATAATAACATCATGACAAATAATAATTGATTAGGACCAACATGATGTATAGTTTTATAATTTTTTGAATAAATATGGTCAAATCCCCAATGAAGCGAAACAATATTCAAATTACATTCCGTACGGATGCTTAATTTAGAACATTAGAAATATAAGTATTGGGGATTAAACTATAAACATATATTTCTAATTATTCAAATGCATCGAAATAAAGTGATTGTTCTCGTACGCACGAATATCAAACATAATAAGTAGTTCACCAAGATATTAATAGGCGCGATTTTATGAGTATCCCCCTCACAAATTTAATATATTTCCAACGTACATTTGCATCTCAATGATACTGTCTATTTATTTTGTATAAAATCACCATAATTTGTAATCAAATCATATTTTTCAGATGAACTTTTGCCACACAATAAAAAGGTTTCCACTCATCAGCCTCAAAACTATATTTAAACTTTATGCTTGAAGTGGAAGCCAAGAGGCATAATTAAGGTTAACTTGATTCTTCATTTAGGGTTTCAAGGCATTATAGATATCTTGTGTTGATTGATGTAGGGTTATGTTTCGAAAATACTAGGAAATTAGGTTTTAAGATGACGTGGCGTGATTTTGAAAGAATGATGAAATTTTTAAAGTGTTTATATGAATCTCGAGATTGTAAAAAATCATCTGATGATACTACATCATCATGATTACAGAATCTGATTCCATAGTCTCACTCATTTTTTTTATTTTTTTTTATACTTTATAGATATTTTGGTTTATTTAGATAATCATTCATTTATTGCTTTTGTTTATTGGGTCCGGCCATGGACAAGTGTATGATAGCCCTAAATCATGGAAAATAGGGTCCATGGAATTGATTCTTGGAAGAAAATTACAATTAAAATTAGTGTGCTTACTATAAATAGAAAGCCAATGACCAACTTTTCTTCTCTTTTTATTGCTATAGAGTAAGGTTTTAGATTTTGAGAACATTTGGTCCACTCTACTTTTCATACTTGCTTCATTTATCATAATTAAGTGTGGCTTAAATTTTAGGTTAGACCTTCAACAATGAGCCAAAAAGAAAATTAAGTTTTAGTGCTTCTATGTCCTACAATATTTAAAATTTTTAAGTGGCAAAATAGGTTTAGTAAAGTATTACAATCACTTCATTTTATAAGTATTGCCATTGATCACCAAGAAAATGTGATGGATTTTAATTAAATATTAAATATTAAATTAAAATCTAAGTTTAATTTAAGGGTCATTTTATAAGTATTGCCTCATGAATAGTGGAGTTGTACATGCTTCGCGGTGAATGAAATTACCAAATTACCCTTTGTCATTTAGTTAGATATTGTGAATAGTTAGGGTTATAAAAATAATCTCAATCAAATAATAAAACATAAAACACTTTTAGCTAAGCCATAACACTTAGTCGAGCCACTTAAGGCATGAAGGCTTACTCACTCGGTTGATTTACAAATTTGTCATTTTGTTGATACAATCACTTTTCTAACTTATTTTGTTTGTATTTTAAAATACTACGTACATTTTTCTTCTAACCAAGGATTGTGATTTTGCGAAGTTATACAAAATTTCACCGAATTTTTCGTTTATTATAATTATCTATTAATTTTTTAAACATCCCCCTAATTTTCTAATTATCACTTGTTCTAATTATATATTAATTTAAGCTACCCATTGATTTTCTAATTATATGTATTTTGGTTTCATTTAATGTGTTTAATACATTTATTTACTTGTATATTATATTTTTCACATATTTAATATACCCTCGAAATTCGGTATATATTTTATTTATCCTCTAAATTTTTATGTTTTTTCTTTACATACCGAAATATTTCTTAAAATCAGGAAATCAAAATTAACTCAAAAAACGAGATCACAATCCGTACTTCTAACCCATTTTAAGATTAAAAAAAAAAGTTTGTATTTTTAGATTATAAATAATAGGCAATGAAATTTTTTTGTTATTTTATTTCAAATTTTTTTTTCATTTTACGCGTTTTCTATATGGTATAATACAATTCTTTTGTATAAAATACACCCAAAAAAAAAAAAAAACCAATGTATCCACCCTTCCGTTGTGGCGTATGTGTGCCTTCGATGACTAGTGTAATATTGGCATTCCTACATTTATCACATTTCGGATGAATGTGAACATTCATGATTGAAAATTGTTCCATTTACTAGCTCAACTCAATGGGCATTCAACACTCTAAATCATACTACTCTATTCGTTATATCTTTAATACTATATTGATGAGCACAGCGACGGAGCCAGGATTTATGTTGAAGGGGGGCGGAGTAATGAGTCATAATTAATTAATGATAATATAGTAATTAATTACTTTAACAAAAAAAAATTGAACAATACATAAATAATTATACAAAACATCAATTGCTAAACAAAACTCCATCTAATCTACGGGAAAAAAAATGAATCCAACAAGCTACTTTGTAGGTGCACAAAAGATAAATATATGGAAGACAAATCAAATTGGTATATAAAATTAATTAGTAAAAATTAATTTCAAATGTAAAATTAGATGTTGACAAAAAAAATGGGTTATTGCGATTTGCCACCTATCATAAATAGCTAATTAAATGTTACCCTATCATTAGACACTATTTCAGTCTCCTCCCAGGACTAATAATCAACGTGCATTGACTGTCAAAATGCTCACGTTGATTACCAAAATGTCCTTCAAACAATAACTCACAGATGAACATCGAGATACAAACATGTATCTTGAGAAAAAATTTAATGAATCAAATTTTCATGTATCTCCAGAAAAAGCCAATGAATAAAATACAAAACTAGAGTTCGAGATACGAATTCATCGAGAAAATACATTTTTTTGAACTTCTTCCTCAAAGAAGGAAAGAGGTTGATGTGGTTGCTGATTGTTGATGGCGAAGGTGGGAAAAACAACTAAGTCAAGCAAAAATGGGCGATTGCCGGTGTCCTAGTAAACAGATAGAAGAAGCGAATGAGAACAGATAGAGAGGAAGGGTGGGGTAGGACGAATTCGTTGACAATGGTGGCCATATTTAAAAAAAAAAAAAAAAAAAAAAAAAAATTTGAAGTCAGTGGGGGCCCCCACTTGCCCCCATGTGGCTCCGTCCCTGGATGAGCATGAATTTTGAAGAGAATATGATGTGAAATACAAAGACTTCTCGGGAGGCCACTCTTCTTAGTACTACTCTCACTAATTACAAATTTTATTGCTATTAAAATTTTCAAATATTATATTATACCGGGTGTTTATGTAGCTAACTAATCTTTAGTTTACTTGATGATGATACATTCCTTCAAATTGTTCTCGATAACTCCAAAATCCTAACAAGTTCCTAATTAGGGTTTCAAATGAACGTAGTGCTTGAAAACCTAAAAGATCTTATCATCCTTCACTACAAGAAAATTTAAACTCTTTGTGAAAAATCCCCAATCCATTTTTGCACAACTTGCTAAAGTTGAGATAAGCTTAATTTGGACACCAAGGAGACGTTTTTGGTGACCATTTGCAATTGTCACTTTACTTCGAGAAGAGTTCTTTCAAGTCTCTATCCATGTTGTTTTCATGGGTTGTATTGTTGGTCAAGAAAAATTGACATATTTCTCTCAAATTTCCTTTATTGTTCAAGTCGTCTGATAAACTTATAACATAATTTGTACATGCATACATATCTTCTTCGTCAATTTTGACTTTGACTTAGTATCATGTATTACTCTAATAAATAGATAATTTTAGGATTTTTTTAGTATAGTAAAAAAAACTACGTAAAAGCGCGAAACTAATGAAAACTACTCGGATGATAATATAATCTAGAGAGTGAAATTAAAAATAAAACAATGGGGGGCCTAGATTGTGATTCGCAAAGATGGCATACAAGAAGAACCAAAAGAAGGAATAGTGTGTAATTTGGAAGCTAAGAATTGGTCTCAAGTCCCGGTCGCTCGGGGAGTTGGGGGTGCCCTTAATAGACCACTACCACCTTTTCCTTGTCCCTGTGTTTGATTTGTTCTTTATGGGTGTGGGACTTGGTCTTAGTTGGACAATAGTACCAAATTGATTATAAAGTCTCTTTAGTGAGACCCATACATTTTGGGGGGTCTCATAAGTGATGACCTACCTGCAGTAAACACTGATGGGAGCTCAAGTGCTCAACACCTCCCCTGTCCCTTGATGGAACATCCTCTTACTAATCATGTTTGGAGTTTGGGGTCTACAAATCATCACTCATTTTTATTTTGATTTGCTTTTGTAACCCTAATTGGATCCAATGACCAAAGAGTTTTATTGGAGACATTTTTTTTTTAAGGACTTTTATTGGAGACTTCAATATCATATGAGAAAGTATTTTACTCCTTGAAATTTATGCATTAGGGTAAAAACCTTGTATCGCGAACTTATTATTTCATCGTCCTAGACTTTTTTTTAAAGGAAACTTCAAATACCACAAGATTGATTTTGGGTATTGCCAATGGTATAACAATTCAATGGTTAGAGTTTGGCGGATGGCACCACTAGGTCATGAGTTCAAACTCAGTTTGCGGCATCTTTATGGTTATGAGATTCTATAAAAACCCTACTTGCCTTTAAAATAAAAGATATATGATTTTTTAAAATAAAAATAAAGGAGATGTTGGATCTACTCTGATTTTCAAATTTTGTATTCTAGTTTGTCATTATAAGTTTGCTCGTAAACTTCCAATTCACCTCGTATGGTCAGGTAAACTACAAAACATTTTGTCGATGTTTTGTAGACATGTCTTAGACTCGAGACAGACTACACTGATCTTGGACCCAATAGAAATTATTGTTAGATCTAAGATAGAATGTATTGTGTTCAAATTCGAGACATACAATATCACCAATCATAAAACCAAATTCATGAACCCTAAAAAGTAATGATGAAAATTTTACGATTTCCATTATTGTATCATTGGCAAAAGAGTCTACATTCAAATGTACATTTTGAAACTTTGAAACATTGGTACATAGGGTATTTATTCATGGAACTTCATCAATCATGCCATTGCCAACCTACAAAATTGAAACCCTAATGAGGAAGAAGAAAGATTGTATCAATAATGTACCCCAAATTATTTAGGGACATCACCTTTGAATTTCCAACCACAAGGATCCATCCATCTAATGTTATGTCTATTTCTCTCTAAGTAGGCCCTTCATGTGACATGAAAGATAAACTGTCGGTGGTGGTGACAAATAGTAGAAGAAGAAGAAGAAGAGAGTGGTGTGGGAGCCCCGCCAACACAGCATGGGAAGGGAACTCGTGGTGCCTTTAGCGCTAAAGTCGGTGTGGGGTGCGCATAACGCGTTTAGTTAGTTTTTTTAAATTAAAAAAGAGAGAGAGAGAGAGAGAAAGGGCAAAGGCTCGGGTCCGTTTATCTTAATATATGGCCACTAGGGGTGGGCATCTCATCTCGCGATCTCGATTTCGTCTCAATCCCGTCCCGATTTTTTCGGGTCTTAATGGGATTGAATAATTTCATTCCGATCCCGTCCCGATCTAGAATGGGATGGGATGAAGATTTTCAATCCCAAGCTAATTTTTTAATATTTATTATTAATATTTTTTTTATTCATATAAACTTAAAGATGACTGACAGAAACTCATGGTGTTTGCATTTGAATCCTTTCTGGGATCTTCATCTTTTGATGTTCAAGATTGCATTTGAATTTCATTTATTTTATTTTGGATTTTATATATTATGTAATATCGATTTAGACTATATATGAGTGTCTCTCGAGGCTATCATTTCTGGGTTTATCTGAAGTTTTAAGGAGAAAACAGATGAAAATAAAAGCAAATTGAACTCTCCCAAACATTCCAACTAGATTAGCACTTGAGGGAGGTTTGCAATCAATCACGTGCTCGTTACGTATACAATGTTATAAGCATCTTGAGAGACATGTTCAGACATGTCTTTTTTATCCATTATTAATTTGGTTTAAGACTAAAGTCTGTTAGGCGATATGCTACTCACCCTCGGGCAATAGGAGTTATCTTGTAGTGTCAGAGAACGTATATTCAAGAGCTGATCTGATTTACGAGACCTTGGGTTTTTCATGGGGTCGCCTCTATATTGGTGGGTATTCCACTGCTTATGTGTTATCCATAACTATTTCCAGATTCTTGCAATTTGCTTGTAGGTTTAAGAAAATTATTTTTCACGCTCTATATCTAATTATAATAAAGTTATTTTTCACGCTCTTATATGATGATAATCTTCGCAGCAGTTACAGGCAGCACACTGATCCCGTCCCGAACCCGTTTGGGATGGGACGGGGTTGGGATGGAGTTTTTCCCATCCCGTATAAACGAGATGGGTATATCTCGTCCCATCCCATCCCGTGCCCACCCCTAATGGCCACGTCGTGGGTGTCTGGGCCGGGCCAGACAAAGGTGAGCCCACCCAATATCTCGAATCCTCACCCTTATGGGGATGTCCCCTAAACCCCTACAATTTTCACCACTCCCATGTCTCTTCTATGTGAAATTGTCTTCATCATTTCTCCTTCTCGACCCTCTGAGGTATCATTTGCTCCAAGATTCCTTTTTCCAGCCAAGTTTTTTTATTTTGTAGTAGGAAAAGATAAAATAAAGTTTAAGAAGTGGTTGTGAGGGTAAAGATGTTAAATATTGCTGTTATAATGGGTTTATGTTATTTTTATTTTTTGAAAGCAAGCGAGGGGTTACGATCTCAAAACATTTACATTCTCAAGTATGTCTTTCCTATTTTATCTTTATATAAATTTTTTTTTTCAAATCCTCTGCAAACAAGCTAGAGTGATCTCTAGAAAACAGTGTCAGGAAACAACCTCCCCAAGTGATCTGCAGCCTTGTTGGTCTCCAGAAAAACATGGTTCATTTTAACAATGAAACAAGTTTAGTATGTTTTTAGAGTTTGTCTAGGTAGCCAGGCTTTAAAACTATTTTTTGCCAGACTTGTTATTTTTTTACATTTTTATCCCCTCTCTTTAAAACACAATCACGAACATTATATATAAAAGGGGTAAAAATGTCAAAAAACCCAAAACCTAAGAAAGAAGTAGCTATAAGGGCTAACTGCCTAAAATTGGGAATGTTTCGAAATACAACACTTTCCTACCGCTATTCTAGTTATTCTAGTAAAATTGTGATGGGTGGTGTCACAGATTCGCGTACTACAGGTGTTAGATTCAATGACAAAACAAAAAGTTGAAAAGAGCAGAAATTCTAGACGATAAGGAAATGGGCGAGGGATGGGTGTAGAAGGGCTGTGAAAAGAGATAACAAAATTCTTCTCCAAAACATAACACCTCCAACTACAAATTCACCACATTTTTTCTTTTCATAATCTTCTACCTTCTTTTTAAAAAAAAGCTAGAATGTTTCGGGAACCCCTATGTATAAGGTCTATATTACAAAAATGAGATAAAAAAATAATTTACTTCAGACATTATATATTTGATGAGTGTCCCATTCGAGATGCTCTAATTGATCGAAGAAATTTTGGTTATACGTATACCGCTCATTTCAATCTCTCAAAATACATAGTCTAGCCAACAATTTGTTAGGAGTGAGGGTAGGGAAGTGGGTTTTGCAAACAAGATGATCTAGCATTATCGGATGAGGTTTTTTACAACTTCTAGATACACAAACATTTTGGGGGTTTTATTACGAAAATTCTAGGGGTCAAGGGAGGGAGCCTCCCTAGCAAAGTTTGTTTTATTATTCTTTCAAGATCACGCCATGTCATCATGATTACAAAACCTGACTATATTTTCGATTTGTTAAATGGCCAGAGTTCACAACACGGCTCAAGTAAAATAGAACTACACCCTGAACGTTTTGCTAGACACCATGCTTAAGTTTTCAAAGCCACTTTCTTGTTTATTTCCTAGCTCCCAATTAAATTTTCCCGGTCACCAAAACAGATTTTTATAGATCTTTTTCATGAATTAAAAAAAGTCCCCCCCTCCCAACTCACTGAGCAAATTAAGTAATCAAAACTTTAGTTAATGGTGTTATTAGCTCTTAACATCAAACACAAAGATCAGCAGTCTATGATTTGTCAGGGACTGTCTCACTAAACAAATTTAACAGCTCTTAAGTATGCTTAATTAAATCCCAAATTACTGGAGATTAACATTAAGTACAGTACATCTTAGATGTCTTTCAACCCAACCTCATCTCAAGCAAAGAATATGTAACATAACATGGAGATGTGCCCCATGTTACCTGTCTAGCTAGAGGTCTAGCAAGCTCTTATCCCTTTCTAGCTTGGTTTGGGATTAAAGATTATGTTATATTTTCAGACACCTCTTAATCATGCTTAAAATGTATGCTTTACAATTTAAATAATTTAATGTATATCAAAACATATGAAAATATTTATAGCTTTAGTTGCAATTCGAATCAGTTTACTTAATAAAACTTGTGGTAGATAATATCATAAGTTAATATCACAATCATGGTTCAAACGTGGAACTATATGCCTTTAGAGAAAGGAATGTACCTAGCTAATAAGCTTGGAGATAGGCAATCTGAAAATCCATTAACGGTGAACATGCAAATCATTCTGAAAAATTTCAAAATCCATCGATTTTTTTTTTGAAACAATAAAATATAAGTTATGGATGATATCTATGACTTGGAGGTCATGGATGTCGACTTAGCGTAGAAGCTCAATGTTTATCTCTAAATGGAATCACATTGAAAATATGGATCTAAGAAATTAAAGAAATTAGCCAAACATAAGGTTATTGATCTAAATTAATCAATTAACTAACTAGATGGATTAGTCCTACATTTTTTTTATCCACTTCCACACTCCCTCTTCCCACTTGTACTTGAAGAAGCCAGTGGCATATATAAAAGATCCTTGTTAATGGTACATTTCTTTTGTCTTGGTATCAGGTGTGTAAAGATGAACAATCAAAGACATCCCACTATGGCTTTTCCCTCACCATGTCAGACATTGTCATCCATTATTAGCTAGGTAGCTAAGCTATGTGATGTAATTAGCAGAGATTGATCAGTTGATTAGTGTCAAGTTGAGAGCTTAAAAAGTAAAAGGTGAATACATGGATGTTTGATTCCTTTCTCTAAAAATTCCATGTGAATGCATGAAAGCTGAGATGCACCATGTGAATGGCTTCTCTTGCAAATAAAGCCCATTCTTTTGTATTGAAAGAATAGCCAACATATGATCTTTGTAAAGATTGATGTGTCTTTCTAGTGTTTCTTGCCAATTGTAATGATTTTATGGATTTTTATTTGTATATTGGAAGGTTAATTTGTTGTTGTGAATAATGTTCAAAATTGTTGATTTTTTTTTTTAAGCAATCAGGGTTTTAAGGATTCTTTAACTTTTATATTAATAAAAATAGTAAAACTTGATTACAATATGTTGAGATAAGTAATCCCTAATGATTAAACATAAAAGATGAAGTTTCATATTTCTTGTTTTCTTTCTTACGCCTCGTGGATTTCTGAAGGTTTGGTACATATTTTTCTTTATTAGCTTTTAACAGAGCCGCGGCTCTCTCGTATTCTTTGCCTTCAAGAACTTGATATGTCAACTTCAAAGGCCCATCGTACTCCTGAAGCTCTTATATGTCAATTCCATGTGCATTTGTGGCTCTGACACTTTTTCCGCACAAATTATCATCAAGCTCACGTTCTCTTTCTGCTGTGTGATTTTCATTACTATCTTCATCTTCTTTACTGTCACAAAAAAAACTTCTTAAGGTTTAGGGACCTCTGTGTCCATACTTGAAATGTTATTATTGTTTTGAAATATCATTCTTATGTTTTTCAATGAACAAACTTTTACTATAACCCCTTTCTTATTACCACATGTACTAGTTTGAGTTATCAAATCACTTACAAAAGTATTTGGCTTCTAACGTCCTTTAAGATGTCAATTATATCATCGGCCTCCCAAAGTTATAAGACATAATAATTTAGTAGGATAAAGATAAACTAGTGAATTCAACTATTATTCTTGAAAAGGTAATTCAAACAAGCTTCATTTGAGTTTGGAAGTGTCCTGTTATAACACTCGTTTTCATGATAAGAGTGGAACATTATTTTCATTTTCATTTTCATTTTCATTTTCAAGGGACCCTCTCCCAAGCCAAAATCATTACATTTAGATTCAATTGCAGTGATGTTCCAATTGACCAAATTCCCTAGGTTGGTTTTCTTTCATGTCATGTCCTCTTATCTTTCTTTTCCTTTCTATTTATTTTTTGCATCCTCTTCATATAATAGAATCTCCACCACACACACACCTATCCATTGTGGTGCTTTAAAACAACAACATATCAACAATAAAAATAAAACATTATCACTCTCAACACACACCACACCATACCACTTCTTGGTACTCTTTCTTTCTTTCTTTTTCCCTTTTGACTCCTCATTTGGATTTTCTTCTCCCCATTCTTCCCTTTTCATCCCCATATTCTTCATTTCTTTAAGCCATGTAATGCCCCATTTGTCATCCTTGATGTAACATGTTTCCTCTGTTTTGTACTCTCCCTCCCCACCTTTTTTTTTTCTTCGTTTTTCTTGAAGGTGTTATTTGATGCATTAGATAAGATTGGAGATAGGCCTACCTTTTGAATGTTGAAGGATCCTTTGTATCTATATTTATTTCTAAACATAAATAGTGAAAAAAACTATGGAAAGTTAGGCACATAGATGATGACTGTTGAGTTTCTAGCAGTCATGATGAGTAGTATATGTTCTTCTAATGGTGTGGGCTTGGTCTTGGATTAAATATGAAAGCCCACATAATCCATTTATTTAAATTGAAAATGGTAGGAAATCAGGGTGATATGGTATGATTTTGAAAAAATGATAAAATTTTAAAAGTGTTTATGTGTATTTCAAGGTTATAAAAAATTCTCTATAATAATGACACATCATCTTGGTTGTAGAACCTGATTACAAAACCTGACTCCCTAACCTCACTCTACTTAAACGGGTTGTGTGGCTCTTCGCCCTTTTTTGGAGTAGAGATCGAATATCATACATAGACAAAGGTATAGAAGATCAAGACTTTTTTTTTCTCTTGTATTTCCCTTTTTAAGCAAGAAATTAATGTTGAAGAAAATAAAAACTTGTTATTTAGATCGCTAATTCTAAGGGACGGTTACACCCCCTCACGCGTTTACTCGCCGCCTAGAAGGTCTCTATTTAGATTGATCTCCTATTAAAAAGAGTAATCTAAGGTACTTGGTGGATCCCTTCGCTCTACTCATGGGAATGGATGGTTACACCCCCGCGCATTTTCTCGCGCATTTCCTCGCCGCCTAGAAGGTCTCTATTTACACTGATCTCCTATTAAAAAGAGTTAAATCTAAGGTACTTGTTGATCCCATTTGATGGGCAACACCTTTCAATCTTATCATTAGTAGGTATAATTTATATGTCACCTAAATTTTGATAAGATGATTAAGACATTAACCAGCATGAATCACAAAGGTGGGCCAAAAAGACATGTGATATGTTGTGCCAATGTTGCACCAACCCTATTTTTTCTTGAATGTATTCAATTCTTGTCAAGTCATTCTTGTCAAAGTCACAAGACCTCTTTACTTGACAAATTAAATATTCATAAGTACACATCTCGACGATCATCCAACAATGTATTACTGTTGGGTTACATGTCATTTTCCAAAAGACAATTATATTTATATGCACATAATCTAATAGAATAGGAAAATTTTAGGGGTCGAGGGAAAGGGAGCGAGGGATGGGTCCCATCCTCCTCGGGATGAATGCCCATGCGCATCTCCAACGCGATGCACTCATCCCGAGGAGGATGGGTGGTTACACCCATCCCTCGCCCCTTTCCCTCGCTCTGTAGCAAAGCTCAATAGAATATGAGCCTCATAACAAATATATAAACACAGGAGCCAAAAAAAATTCAAAGTATTGATTTGATTTGATTTAATTTATAGTACTTATATGATTCAGCTATTTTTTGTTTTTTATCTGATTAATTATGCATCATGTTATTTTAGTGGAAACTTAGTGGATTGGTTTGAATATAAACCTTCGAATTCTAGGTATATAGAGTTAGAGTGAGGCTAGGAAACCATGTTTTGTAAACATGTTTCGTAACCATGATGATGTGGCGTCTGTGAATTAGTGTGCGGTGTCCGAAGAATTTATGAAGCATGCTTAGATCCATTTTAATGTTAAGATTAAAATGAAGAGGTGCAAGAAGTTCATATACATTTTTTTTTTTTTGGTTTCTCGTGGATCATCTGAACTGTTTTCTCTCTACTCACTTACGGTAGTTAATGTATATGTTATGAGCAACTAACATCATTCTGATTGCAAAATCCTGATTTTCTAGTATTTTTGTTTTTTATTTTGAAGAGTTTCATCATCATCCAAAGGTCATACATGATTTATTAAGATAAATTCACTAGTACACTCTTAACATTGATTGGGAACTGAAAAGTAACCTTTACTTCAAGCAAAAATTAGACTTAAAATGAAGCAGCATTTGGTCATTTGTTAATAGGGAAACTCTAATTACGCGCCGAATGTTGAGTTTAGGGTATAGGTGAATGATAATTAGGGTCACGAGAATAGTGCCCTTATTATTCATTTAGATGATATAACCCAAAAACTTAGGGATGGCAAACCTTATTTAAGCAAGGGATTACAGGGTCAATGATTCGTTAGTCATACCTTGTAAAAGGTCAATATGTAGTCGATCATCATCTTTTGTGGCCTTGAATGTTTATTTCAAGGCCCATTATAGATTCCATAGCATAACTGGAAATTTGTAGTAATGTATTTCAAGAATTAACTTAGATTGAACATAGCCTTTAGTCAACAAAAAAAAAAAAAAAAAACACGATTATTCTCTGTGCCGTTGGTTGGCAGGATATAAACTAGGTTGTGACGTTAGGGTCAAACTTGATTGAAAATTTTGAAGAAAAAAAATCAAATTGTGGGAGTAAGTTGTCCCCATTTGAAATTTCAGATATTTGTTTGAATAAACATTAAGATACTTGTTTTGCTTTGTGTAAATTATTACAAAAATACTTACACCATGAAATGCGTTAGACATTTATTTATTTATAATAAAGTACATATTTTGAAATTTTAAGTATTCATATTGATTATTGATTTCACTGAAAATATCTTTAAAAATGCATTTCAATGATACCGAGTTTATCACAATTCAACATCATTTTGACAAAAAAAAAAATGCACAAAACGTTATCTCTCCATCACATGTACATTCCACTTACTTGTTTCATTTATGTTCATTTCTATTGCACTTCTACATATATCTTATTTATAATTATGTCATTACTGGAAATTAATTTTCATCATCAACATCTTCCCAAACTTTCAATTTAATCCATGATTTATCTCTAAATACTTACGAATACATAAAACTATAGCTGATTTATAACTTATAAGATAGATTTGCTTTTTATCAATTGTATTCAATTTGGCGAAACTTCATCGCACCAACAAAATAAAAAAAGATTGCTCGCTAATAGGTGGTCCAACACAAATAGAGTATTTTTTGTGTTCTCAAAATATCCACTTAATTCAAATATAAAAAAAAAAAAATCTATAATACTTTCATAAAATAAGCTTATTTAGGGTTTGAGTATTTCTTTCAACCAGTGGCGGACCCAGGATTTTTAGTGAATGGGGCGAAATGAAAAATAGTTATTAGTTGATAATAGTAGTTATTAAGGGAAGAACAAATTTTTTTTCCTACCCGAGCTAGTAATTAATATAGAAAATACAACTATCATATACCAAGTTGAATCCAGTATAGTCCAATTTTAAGCCAAAATAAGATCACAATATCGATAACCTTAGTAAGGAAAAATGAGCGTAATAACTAAAATATATAACTAAATTCATAATATAATTAGGATAAACATCTAGTTGAAGCTTAAAAATCAGAAATTTGCGAACAACATAAGATTCTACTACAATTTCATATAACAAATAAATAGTTTATATGAACCTCAAATTTTGTATGAATTGGCTAGTGACATATATTTTCATTCAAATATATAATTATTATTTTAGATATTAATTTTAAATATTTTTTGTTGGAGGTTTGATACGACCCGTAAACAAACGATTCATTTTTCAATGTTTGCAATTACATATAAATTTGCATCGAAAACAAAAAAATTAGGGAGCGTGTCACAATGACAGATAATAATTGTTAATTGCCATAATGAAATTATACGCTCCAAGATGACCGAAAATAAGTTTTTATTAAACTAATTTTTTTTTAATGTTTGCAGTTACTAATAAAATTGCAGTGATAAAAAATAAAAATAGGGAAGCTCCAAGAGTATTGTGGGTCATTTACTAAAAATGTTAAACTTTCAACGACTACACCAACAGAAACATGTAAAAATAGTTGAATGAACAATTATCATATTGTATTATATATTATATAATTGTTTGTTTTGTAAGGCAAAATATTTTGAAAATTGGGGCAATTCCCTCGGCCTTAAGGAAAAAAATTTAGTGTGAATCAAACGCTTCTACCTATCTGTTTTCAGGAATTACATAAAAAAAAGTCGTGTAAGGCGTTAAGGAAAAAAAAAATCCAAGTTTTGAATTCATTTTTTTCGTGAATAGTAAGATTTCCGAAACGATTTAGGTAATTCAAAATATTGACACCTCTAACGCAACCACATTCACAAAAGACGTTTTAGGTAATTCAAAATAGTCACATCTTTTATCACAACCACTTAGATGATGATTTTCTCTTTGCGTGTGAACTGAGTGAGTTAAGCCGGCTAGGTGGTACTCAGAAAAGGGTTGGGGTTGAGAATAGAGAGAATGGTGTTGTTATACTTCCTTGGGGGTTCTCAGACTTCTCACACTCTTCAACTCCTCCTCAACCCGCGCCGCCTCCATTTCCCTGCCCCCCTCCGCATCTCTCTACCACCACCACCGTCGTCTTCCTTGAAAACCCCTTGCATCCATTGGCTCGCCAATGCAATTTGGGAAGCAATTCAGGTACTTTTTTATTCCAAGTCATGAAATTTTGCTCATTTTTATTGTTTTAGTGTGATTTATTTAAATGGGGTGGTTTGGGTTTTTTTGCAGGACGATTTGAATGTGCAGTACAAGGAGACGGGTCATTTAACATGTGTTTCCCAGAGGTTTGATTTATTTTTTTACGAGTACAATTGAGTGTATTTGATATTTTTTGTTTGTCAAAACTCTATACATTTTGTTGGATGAAACTCATAGAGAGTATCATCACAACGACAGCGAAGTAGAATGTGTTATGAAATGTGGCCTAATAGATAGGAGGATGTCCAAAATATTCAAAAATTAGTGATAAGAAGTTAGGCCTATAGATTGATGATTGTTATGTAATTTGTGTTTTAGGCCTATGTAGGATGTTATAGCATTGCAGGTTACTCTTTGCCTTAGGAGTGTTGGAAATACAATTGAATGGATGCTAGAAGAGGGAAAATGATGCGAGATTGAGTCGTGTTTAATCACTATCTTAACTTAAGAGCATAGTTATCTAATTGCATATTGTATCTTGTATTGAAAATCTATATTTAAGATAGGCGTATCATAAGATATGGTGCAAAATTAATATATATATATATATATGGTATATATTTAAGCATATAAAATACATGAATAAAACTTATTCAAGCAAGGAGGTCACAAAAAACACTTTGATTATTGACATATAACATTTATAATATATACGAGTGATTCTTTAATCTATTCATTCAATCACGTCAGTTGTACAAAGATGATGCATCCTTGTATCGTGCATTATAAATTATACTAACTATGCTCAAGAGTAGATTACACCACTGTAGGAATAAATATCAGTCAAAGGTTCAAAAAAGCGAACACAAGAATTTAGGCGAAGCCTGAATTTGTGTTAAAATATTGCTGATTAAATGCTAAAAATAATAGAAAGAAAAAAGGAGAAAAGCAAAAACCTATCAGTGACTCAATTACACAAATATGTACAAGGCACACGATTGTGTAATTGGGGTTATCTCTCTGCTGCCACGTGCATGATGAATTTTTCAAATTTGTGGAGATTATGGATTAAAATGTGCTTAGAAAATTGCGGCTCTCAATATTTCTATAGGCAGCCAATCTGTCTTTTCTCCAATTCTATAGTGACAAAACAGGGGGATTTGCTATCTCCATTTCTCTTTTCTATTGCAACTGAAGGCCTGGGGCATCTAAGGTTCCCAAGCAGTAGGAGGTTAGACCTCGTATACTCATTCTTCAGTAAGTGCTGACTTTGAGGGACTTTTTTTTATCTGTGGCTTGAGGTTATAGTAAGCCTGAAGTACAGTTTTCACAAGTGTCTAAGTCTTTCCAGTAAGTGCTGACCAATTCGTAAAAATGTTCTCAAAATTCTATACAATTTAAAAAATTTAATGTATATCAAAACATATGAAAATATTTATTGCCTTAGTTGCAATTTGAATCAGTTTACTTAATAAAACTTGTGGTAGATAATATCATAAGTTAATATCACAATCATGGTTCAAACGTGGAACTATATGCCTTTAGAGAAAGGAATGTACCTAGCTAATAAGCTTGGACATAGGCAATCTGAAAATCCATTAACGGTGAACATGCAAATCATTCTGAAAATTTTCAAAATCAATCGATTTTTTTTTTTGAAACAATAAAATAATCGATTTTTTTTTTGAAACAATAAAATATAAGTTATGGATGATATCTATGACTTGGAGGTCATGGATGTCGACTTAGCGTATAAGCTCAATGTTTATCTCTAAATGGAATCACATTGAAAATATGGATCTAAGAAATTAAAGAAAAAGCCAAACATAAGGTTATTGATCTAAATTAATCAATTAACTAACTAGATGGATTAGTCCAACATTTTTTTTATCCACTTCCACACTCCCTCTTCCCACTTGTACTTGAAGAAGCTGGTGGCATATATAAAAGATCCTTGTTAATGATACATTTATTTTGTCTTGGTATCAGGTGTGTAAAGATGAACATCAAAGACATCCCACTATGGCTTTTCCCTCACCATGTCAGACATAGCTATGTGATGTAATTAGCAGAGATTAATCAGTTGATTAGTGTCAAGTTGGGAGCTTAAAAAGCTAAAGGTGAATACATGCATGTTTGATTCCTTTCTCTAAAAATTCCATGTGAATGCATGAAAGCTGAGATGCACCATGTGAATGGCTTCTCTTGCAAATAAAGCCCATTCTTTTGTGTTGAAAGAATAGCCAACATATGATCTTTGTAAAGATTGATGTGTATTTCTAGTGTTTCTTGCCAATTGTAATGATTTTATTGATTTTTATTTGTATATTGGAAGGTTAATTTGTTGTTGTGAATAATGTTCAAAATTGTTGATTTTTTTTTTTTAAAGCAATCAGGGTTTTAAGGATTCTTTAACTTTTATATTAATAAAAATAGTAAAACTCGATTACAATATGTTGTGATAAGTAATCCCTAATGATTAGACATAAAAGATGAAGTTTCATATTTCTTGTTTTCTTTCCTATGTCTCATGGATTTCTGAAGGCTTGGTACCTATTTTTCTTTATTAGCTTTTATCAGAGCCGCAAGTCTCTCGTATTCTTCGCCTTCAAGAACTTGATATGTCAACTTCAAGGGCAGCTTCAAGGGTCCATCGTACTCCTGAAGCTCTGATATGTCAATTTCATGTGCATTTGTGGCTCTGACACTCTTTCCGCACAAATTATCATCAAGCTCACGTTCTCTTTCTGCTGTGTGATTTTCATTACTATCTTCATCTTCTTTACTGTCACAAAAAAAACTTCTTAAGGTTTAGGGACCTCTGTGTCCATACTTGAAATGTTATTATTGTTTTGAAATATCATTCTTATGTTTTTCAATGAACAAACTTTTACTATAACCCCTTTCTTATTACCACATGTACTAGTTTGAGTTATCAAATCTCTTGCAAAAGTATTTGGCTTCGAACGTCCTTTAAAATGTCAATTATGTTATAAGAATTCATCGAATTGTTTATTATCGGCCTCCCAAAGTTATAAGACATAATAATTTAGTAGGATAAAGATAAACTAGTGAATTCAACTATTATTCTTGAAAAGGTAATTCAAACAAGCTTCATTTGAGTTTGGAAGTGTCCTGTTATAACACTCGTTTTCATGAAAGGAGTGGAACATTATTTTCATTTTCAAGGGACCCTCTCCCAAGCCAAAATCATTACATATAGATTCAATTGCAGTGATGTTCGAATTGACCAAATTCCCTTCGTTGGTTTTCTTTCATGTCATGTCCTCTTATCTTTCTTTTCTTTTCTATTTATTTTTTGCATCCTCTTCATATAATAGAATCTCCACCACACACACACCTATACATTGTGGTGCTTTAAAACAACAACATGTCAACAATAAAAATAAAACATTATCACTCTCATCACACACCACACCCTACCTTTCTTTCTTTCTTTCTTCTTCCCTTTTGACTCCTCATTTGGATTTTCTTCTCCCCATTCTTCCCTTTTCATCCCCATATTCTTCATTTCTTTAAACCATGTAATGCCCCATTTGTCATCCTTGATGTAACATGTTTCCTCTGTTTTGTACTCTCCCTCCCCACCTTTTTTTTTTCTTCGTTTTTCTTGAAGGTGTTATTTGATGCATTAGATAAGATTGGAGATAGGCCTACCTTTTGAATGTTGAAGGATCGTTTGTATCTATATTTATTTCTAAACATAAATAGTGAAAAAAACTATGGAAAGTTAGGCACATAGATAGATGATGACTGTTGAGTTTCTAGCAGTCATGATGAGTAGTATATGTTCTTCTAATGGTGTGGGCTTGGTCTTGGATTAAATATAAAAGCCCACATAATCCATTTATTTAAATTGAAAATGGTAGGAAATCAGGGTGATATGGTATGATTTTGAAAAAATGATAAAATTTCAAAAGTGTTTATGTGTATTTCAAGGTTATAAAAAATTCTCTATAATAATGACACATCATCTTGGTTGTAGAACCTGATTACAAAACCTGACTCCCTAACCTCACTCTACTTAAACGGGTTGTGTGGCTCTTCGCCCTTTTTTGGAGTAGAGATCGAATATCATACATAGACAAAGGTATAGAAGATCAAGACTTTTTTTTTCTCTTGTATTTCCCTTTTTAAGCAAGAAATTAATGTTGAAGAAAATAAAAACTTGTTATTTAGATCGCTAATTCTAAGGGACGGTTACACCCCCTCATGCGTTTACTCGCCGCCTAGAAGGTCTCTATTTAGATTGATCTCCTATTAAAAAGAGTAATCTAAGGGTGTGTTTGGTTGCATGGAATTCTATGCCATGGAAATCTATGAGGGGATCCCTACATTTTAGGCTAAATTGATATATCACTCCACATCTACCATTTGACCACCATTTGATTTTGTGATCAATGGTGGGAATGGAAATCCCATGAACATGGAAATTCCACTCCTTGGTCCCCCAAGGCATGTGATTTTCATGTTCATGGGACTTCCATTCCCACCATTGATCACAAAACCAAATGGTGGATGTGGAGTGATACATCAATTTAGCCTAAAATGTAGAGGTCCCCTCATAGATTCCCATGGCATAGGATTCCATGCAACCAAACACACCCTAAGGTACTTGGTGGATCCCTTCGCTCTACTCAAGGGAATGGATGGTTACACCCCCGTGCATTTTCGCGCGCATTTCCTCGCCGTCTAGAAGGTCTCTATTTACACTGATCTCCTATTAAAAAGAGTTAAATCTAAGGTACTTGTTGATCCCATTTGATGGGCAACACCTTTCAATCTTATCATTAGTAGGTATAATTTATATGTCACCTAAATTTTGATAAGATGATTAAGACATTAACCAGCATGAATCACAAAGGTGGGCCAAAAAGACATGTGATATGTTGTGCCAATGTTGCACCAACCCTAATTTTTCTTGAATGTCATTCTTGTCAAGTCATTCTTATCAAGTCACAAGACTTCTTTACTTGACAAAATAAATATTCATAAGTACACATCTCGACGATCATCCAACAATGTAAAACTGTTGGATTACATGTCATTTTCCAAAAGACAATTATATTTATATGCACATAATCTAATAGAATATGAGCCTCATAACAAATATATAAACACAGGAGCCAAAAAAAATTCAAAGTATTGATTTGATTTGATTTAATTTATAGTACTTATATGATTCAGCTATTTTTTGTTTTTTATCTGATTAATTATGCATCATGTTATTTTAGTGGAAACTTAGTGGATTGGTTTGAATATAAACTTCGAATTCTGGGTATATAGACTTATGGTGGCGTCTGTGAATTAGTGTGCGGTGTCTGAAGAATTTATGAAGCATGCTTAGATCTAGGGGTGGGCAATGTCGGTTCGGTTCGGTTTTGAGTCCCAAATCGATTTCGATCCGATTTCATTCGGTTTGCCCAAAATTCAAACCGAAAACCAAATTTTATATTTGTAAACCGATGAATTCGGTTGAACCGAATTTCGGATCGGTTCGGTTCGGTTGGACCGAAATTTCAGGCTCAAGCATTTGAAAGCATTTCATTAAAACATGTCCAATTTTTTTACAGACCCAATTTTTAGCCCAAAATTGAAAACTTTGAGAGAAGGGGTGATTCATTGCAACAGGTTATACTGCAGTGCATTTGTTGCACTAATCAGGTATTGACACCTACATGTTATTTTGTTATTTATATATATCTAATTAATCGGTCGGTTCGGTTATAAATCGGTCGGTTCAAAACCGTAAACCGATTTCGAACCATTTATAATCGGTTCGGTTCGGTTTAAATTATTTTCTTTCTACTCATATTTCGGTTCGGTCGGTTAACCGGATTTGAAAATCGGTTTTTGCCCACCCCTACTTAGATCCATTTTAATGTTAAGGTTAAAATGAAAGAGTTAGTGAAAGAGGTGCAAGAAGTTTATATACACTTTCTTTTGTTTTTTAAGATTTTTGTGGTTTTTATAGGATCCACATAATTCATTAAAGACTAGAATTGGTCAACACACCATAAACTGATAAAGATGCCGCAAGTTGGGTTTGAACCCATGATCAAGTGGTACAATCCGCCAAGCTCCAACATTTGAGCTAAACAGTTTTCTCGTGGATCATTTGAACAGTTTTCTCTCTACTCACTTACGAAAGTTAATGTATATGTTATGAACAAGTGACATCATTCTGATTGCAAAATCCTGATTTTCTAGTATTTTCGTTTTTAATTTTGAAAGGGTTTCATCATCATCCAGAGGTTGTACATGATTTATTATGATAAACCAACAAGCATTGTATGATTTGAGTGATTAGGGATCAAAATTGACTTTTAAAGATTAAAGAGATTAGGGATGAAAATTCATTAGTACACTCTTAACATTGATTGGGAACTGAAAAAGTAACCTTTACTTCAAGCAAAAATTAGACTTAAAATGAAGCAGCATTTGGGCATTTGTTAATAGGGAAACTCTAATTATGCGCTAAATGTCAATGGTGTTATGGTCCAGTGGTTAGGGTTGTGTGAGTTTGTCTCACACGTCTTAGGTTCGAGACCCACTTGCGACATGTTGCACCTTGTTGATAGGTTGTAGGATCCTTAAAAACCTAGCTCGCTTTGCAAAAAAAAAAAAAAAAAAAAATTTACGCACCAAATGTTGAGTTTAGGGTATGGTGAATGATAATTAGGGTCACGACAATAGTGCCCTTATTATTCATTTAGAGGATATAACCCAAAAACTTAGGGACGGCAAACCTTATTTAAGCAAGGGATTACAGGGTCAATGATTCGTTAGTCATACCTTGTAAAAGGTCAACATGTAGTCGATCATCATCTTTTGTGGGCTTGAAATGTTTCTTTCAAGGCCCATTATAGATTCCATAGCATAACTGGAAATTTGTAGTAATGTATTTCAAGAATTAACTTAGATTGAACATAGCCTTTAGTCAACAAAAAAAAAAAAACACACGATTATTCTCTGTGCCGTTGGTTGGCAGGATATAAACTGGGTTGTGACGTTAGGGTCAAACTTGATTGAAAATTTTGAAGAAAAAAAATCAAATTGCGGGAGTAAGTTGTCCCCATTTGAAATTTCAGATCTTTGTTTGAATGAACATTAAGATACTTGTTTTGCTTTGTGTAAATTATTAAAAAAATACTTATATCATGAAATGCGTTAGACATTTATTTATTTATTTATAATAAAGTACATATTTTGAAATTTTAAGTATTCATATTGATTATTGGTTTCACTGAAAATATCTTTAAAAATGCATTTCAATGATACCGAGTTTATCACAATTCAACATCATTTTGACAAAAAAAAATGCACAAAACGTTATCTCTCCATCACATGTACATTCCACTTACTTATTTCATTTCTGTTCATTTCTATCGCACTTCTACATATATCTTATTTATAATTATGTCATTACTGGAAATGAATTTTAATCATCAATTCCCAAACTTTCAATTTTATCCATGATTTATCTCTAAATACTTATGAATACATAAAACTATAGCTGATTTATAACTTATAAGATAGATTTGCTTTTGATCAATTGTATTCAATTTGGTGAAACTTCATCGCACTGACAAAATAAAAAAAGATTGCTCGCTAATAGGTGGTCCAACACAAATAGAGTATTTTTTGTGTTCTCAAAATATCCACTTAATTCAAATATAAAAAAACATCGATAATACTTTCATAAAATAAGCTTATTTAGGGTTTGAGTATTTCTTTCAACCAGTGGCGGACCCAGGATTTTTAGTGAAGGAGGCGAAATGAAAAATAATTATTAGTTGATAATAGTAGTTATTAAGGGCATAGCAAAAAAAATTTCCTACCCGAGCTAGTAATTAATATAGAAAATACAACTATCATATACCAAGTTGAATCCAGTATAGTCAAATTTTAAGCCAAAATAAGATCACAATACCGATAACCTTAGTAAGGGAAAATGAGCGTAATAACTAGAATATATATCTATAATATAATTAGGATAAGCATCTAGTTGAAGCTTAAAAATCAGAAATTTGCGAACAAAATAAGATTCTACTACAATTTCATAGAACAAATAAATA
Organism: Berberis vulgaris; assembly: GCA_963556465.1. Lineage (NCBI taxonomy): Eukaryota > Viridiplantae > Streptophyta > Magnoliopsida > Ranunculales > Berberidaceae > Berberis > Berberis vulgaris. The sequence continues at coordinate 5,929,772 of OY747131.1, read as the reverse complement.
GTTTATACGAGCCTCAAATTTTGTATGAATTGGCTAGTGACATGTATTTTCATTCAATTATATAATTATTGTTTTAGATATTAATTTCAAATGTTTTTTGTTGGAGGTTTGATACGACCCGTAAACAAACAATTCATTTTTTAATGTTTGCAATTACATATAAACTTGCATTGAAAACAAAAAAATTAGGGGGCGTGTCACAATGACAGATAGTAATTGTTAATCGCTATAAAGAAATTATACGCTCCAAGATGACTGAAAATAAGTTTTTATTAAACTATTTTTTTTAATGTTTACAGTTACTAATAAAATTGCAGTGAAAAAAAATAAAAATAAAAATAGGGAAGCTCCAAGAGTATCGTGGGTCATTTACTAAAAATGTTAAACTTTCAACGACTACACAAACAGAAACATGTAAAAATAGTTGAATGAACAATTATCATATTGTATTATATATTATATAATTGCTTGTTTTGTAAGGCAAAATATTTTGAAAATTGGGGCAATTCCCTCGGCCTCAAGGAAAAAAATTTAGTGTGAATCAAACGTTTCTACCTATCTGTTTTCAGGAATTACATAAAAAAAAGCCGTGTAAGGCGTTAAGGAAAAAAAAATCCAAGTTTTGAATTCATTTTTTTGTGAATAGTAAAATTTCCGGAACGGTTTAGGTAATTCAAAATATTGACACCTCTAACACAACCACATTCACAAAAGACGTTTTAGGTAATTCAAAATAGTCACATCTTTTTATCACAACCACTTCGATGATGATTTTGTCTTTGCGTATGAACTGAGTGAGTTAAGACATTAGGACAATTAAGACATTAGGTTAGAATCAATCCAAGTTATAATTAGTAAGACATTAGGTTAGAATCTAATTAATTTAAGCCGGCTAGGTGGTACTCAGAAAAAAGGGTTGGGGTTGAGAATAGAGAGAATGGTGTTATACTTCCTTAGGGGTTCTCAGACTTCTCACACTCTTCAACTCCTCCTCCACCCGCGCCGCCTCCATTTCCCTGCCCCCCTCCGCATCTCTCTACCACCACCACCACCACCACTACCGTCGTCTTCCTTGAAAACCCTTTGCATCCATTGGCTCGCCTATGCAATTTGGGAAGCAATTCAGGTACTTTTTTATTCCAAGTCATGAAATTTTGCTCATTTTTATTGTTTTAGTGTGATTTATTTAAATGGGGTGGTTTGGGTTTTTTTGCAGGAAGATTTGAATGTGCAGTACAAGGAGACTGGTCATAGTAACATGTGTTTCCCAGAGGTTTGGTTTATTTTTTATGAGTACAATTTAGTGTATTTGATATTTTTTGTTTGTCAAAACTCTATACATTTTGTTGGATGAAACTCATAGAGAGTATCGTCACAACGACAGCGAAGTAGAATGTGTTATGAAATGTGGCCTAATAGATAGGAGGAGGTCCAAAATATTAAAAAATTAGTGATAAGAAGTTAGGCCTATAGATTGATGATTGTTATGTAATTTGTGTTTTAGGCCTATGTAGGATGTTATAGCATTGCAGGTTACTCTTTGCCTTAGGAGTGTTGGAAATACAATTGAATGGATGCTAGAAGAGGGAAAATGATGCGAGATTGAATCGTGTTTAATCACTATCTTAACTTAAGAGCATAGTTATCTAATTGCATATTGTATCTTGTATTGAAAATCTATATTTAAGATAGGCGTATCATAAGATATGGTGCAAAATTAATGTATATATATATATAGTATATATTTAAGCATATAAAATACATGAATAAAACTTATTCAAGCAAGGAGGTCTCAAAAAACACTTTGATTATTGACATATAACATTTATAATATATACGAGTGATTCTTTCATCTATTCATTCAATCACGTCAGTTGTACAAAGACGATGCATCCTTGTATCATTGTATCGTGCATTATAAATTATACTAACTACGCTCAAGAGTAGATTACACCACTGTAGGAATAAATATCAGTCAAGGTTCAAAAAAGCGAACACAAGAATTTAGGCGAAGCCTGAATTTGTGTTAAAATATTGCTGATTAAATGCTAAAAATAATAGAAGGAAAAAAGGAGAAAAGCAAAAACCTATCAGTGACTCAATTACACAAATATGTACAAGGCACACGATTGTGTAATTGGGGTTATCTCGCCGCTGCCACGTGCATGATGAATTTTTCAAATTTGTGGAGATTATGGATTAAAATGTTCTTAGAAAATTGCAGCTCTCAATATTTCTATAGGCAGCCAATCTGTCTTTTCTCCAATTCTATAGTGACAAAACAGGGGGATTTGCTATCTCCATTTCTCTTTTCTATTGCAACTGAAGGCCTGGGCCGTCTAAGGTTCCCAAGCAGTAGGAGGTTAGACCTCGCACACTCATTCTTCAGTAAGTGCTGACTCTGAGGGACTTTTTTTAATCTGTGGCTTGAGGTTATAGTAAGCCTGAAGTACAATTTTCACAAGTGTCTAAGTCTTTCCAGTAGGTGTGGTGAGCAGTATCAAGTATTTGGCAAATATTATTGGGTGCAAAGTGGAGAAATGCCATGTAGATAACTTGGCTTCTTGCTTGGATGGAAATAGAAGAATTTCCATGGTTCGGATGAAGTGCTTGAAAGAATTGACAGGAAGCTAGCGAAATTGAAGTGCAAAATTCCTTCAAAAGCGTGTTGCTTGTTGCTGATTAAATTGACTTTGTCTGGCCTCCCGTCATGCACGACATTCCTGAATGTGGTTCCTTCATCTATAGCAAGAAAGATCAATAAATGTATGAGGGAATTCTTATGGGAGGCTACATATGAGAAAAATAATTATCATCTCGAAGTGTGTGAAAAAATTGCTCCCCGTTGACTTGGTGGTTTAGGAGTGAGAAGAATAAGGGCAACAAACAATTTTATTTTGGGCAAATGGCTATCGAAATCTAGGTGTGAAATTGATGCTATGTGGATTCAGTTGATTGAATTGAAGAATGAAGTAGCATATGGTAACTGCTATTTGCGGCAACCATCAGGATCCCATGGTTGTGTATCTTGGAAGAGCATCATTGGAATTAAGAGCAAATTTGTGGACAACATTAGCTATACGTGGGTAATTGAGAGAGAAAGAACTTGTGGCAAGATAAGTGGTGCACAGATAGGGCACTACATGCAGCCTACACAAGCATCTTCAGCATTATAAACCTGAAACAAGACCTGATCAGGTCTCAAGATTCCTAGTGCAGTCAGATGTAGGTGTTGGATGGACTTACATTTGTGTAGACAACCGCACGAATGGTAAATGAATCAGATATGGGTCTGTTAGAAACACTTATGCGTACCATTTGTAAGAAGGAGAAGATGTACGAGTTTGGCAAAAAAGAATAAAGGCCTTTCAGCCAAGTCCTTTTATACTTGCATGCTTTGGTTGAACCACTAAACTGGTCAGACCTGCATGAGGCATGTTGGGTGCGTAAACTCCCTCCTAGATTCAATCAAAATGCAAAATCTAGGAGGGATCTTCACAAAAGATGGAGATGGACAATAGTTGTGTCATGTGCAATAGTTATGAGGAAACAATAGATCATCTTTCCCTCACCTATGAATAAGCAAAGGAGATATAAAACCATTTTTTGGTAAAATTTGGCATACAAGGATGATTTAGGCACCGTGTTTCAGTGATTATGGGTTGGAATACTAATGGTCTAAGTCTTTTGGGAATGTAATTCTGGATAAGTTACCTGAGTGAGGCATTCAATGCTGTCCGTTCATTGTGGTTATCGAATTTTAGTCACAACTGTGAATACATGGAACATATTCATGTTACATACTAATACTACAAGTTACTAAAAAGCTATGTAACAACGACACTCTATTTAAAAAAAAAAGTGTCGACATGTATCGCATTGGATACTCGTGTCTACACTCACAGACACTCCCTTCATATACTCCATGCTTAGATCATCAACTTTTTCACATAAATTTGAAAAGTTTCAATTTTATACTAACTAGCTTTTGAGTGTGCGTTGCACATGCTTTTTTGCCTTATTCTTGGTCTCAGGTCAATTCTGATATTTTAGTTTCGTTTTTATACCCCAAAGTTTCCTTCCCTTGATAAAATAAACATTGATGACAGATTGAATCATTAATTCACAAACACGTTGTTTTCACCAACATTTGTGAAAGGGAAATAGTGCTGTAAACTTTTATAGAAGCCCTTAGATGATATATCTTTAAATCATCATTCACCTAGTAAAAACCATACCACGTTGTTTACTTGTGTTCCATCAACATTCCTACCTAAAATAAATAAATCAAATAAACTAAAGAATAAAGAACATTTCCACTCTTTATAGCAAATTTCTTTATTTGATTTATCTGGCAAAAATATCGATAGGCTTTACAGCAAATGATTGAAAATGATGTTAAGATATTAACAGGCCTAAATTAATTGGATCTCTCTTTTCCAAAAATGGGTTTGTATTGAATATAAGAGTAAGTCATAGAAAGAAATGAAATTCTGACAGTCTATGTGCTCTAGAGTCTCAATCAAAGGTGAACACCTACAAACCAAATCCTTACATCCGAAATACAATTGGAGAGGGATCGAGAGACATTCAAGAACATCACAAAGTACATTTTTATGCATAAGGCAACTAAATTGTTGCACTGAACATCTCTGAATAATACACATACCATGCAAAGGAAACATCATTTTTCATAATACTCAAGTAAAATACAATTGCATAGAACACCGTTCATGTTAATCAAATTCCTATGCAAAGAATTCACAAATTCGACATATAGCCCATTTCTCATCATGGTTGTGAAAGTAGAAAGATGTTGATTGACTTGCATAGATTCATGAGAAGATGAAGAAGGATAGAGATTGACTTGTCAAATCATTGTTGGGACCTTGCATTGTTGGCTTTTCATTATTTGGCAGGGAGAAGAGGAAGCTTTGACAATGCCATAATTAATGTTACCACCAGAACCGTTTCTCTTGAGTGTGGTTGAGAGAATACGTAGAGAGAGGGGTCGTTGGAGTTGGAGTGTTGCTTTTGATAATGGTTGGAGAACACTTAGAGAGAGGGAAAGTGGCATTGCCACGTTTGAGAGACTGGCACATGTGATAAGAGAGTGAGCCAATAGATTGGCGTACTCATTGTTGGTCATACAAAAACTCATTTTTCGAGAATAGTGGGGGAAACACAACTCTTTGGAAAAAAAAAATTGTATTGGTGAAGACTGTGTTTCAGGTTTCAGTGAGCAAGAATTAGAGAGGGACGCATTCTTCAGGTTTCAGTGAGCAAGAGTTAGAGAGGGATGCATTCTTCAGGTTTGGTGTATGTATGGAATGTGCTTTTTGATTTTTAAAGTTTTAATCTCAGCCGTAAAGTCGGAGATCAACAGATAAGATGAAAGAGATGAAAGGGTTCCAATTGAAGAGTTTTTTTGGAGGGGTGTATTTAAGTTATGTAATCTCAATGGTAGAGTATTTGAAATCAATTGTTAAGATAAATGAGGTGAAAGGGTGTATTCTAAGTTGCATTTTTGCGGGTGAACTACAATTCTCAGCTTGTTAACCAAGCAGTTCCTTTTATAGTAGTTGTTACAACTTACAAGCATATATCATGACAATTTAGTAGTACATGAGTAGCAATATTGAATTATGAATAAATATGACTAATACTATAAGAACTTATTGCTGAAAAGTAAATAATAATACTGAATTGTACAAGGCTACAAGCATGTCCCATAGTGTATCTTTTATTGTGTTTTTTTGCCAACGCATCCGACACTTCTTATCTGAGTCGAATACCTATACTCATTTTCATGTCGTGGTTACATAGCTAAAAAATCATCACATAATCTTAACAAAAAATCATTTATGTATCTAAAATTTCCAAAAAGCTTCAACATGTGGACAACTAGTCACAACACATACCAAAATATTAACCCAATGTGACATGCACAATCCACCATGTCCACTGGAGGTACTTGGATTTGGCAGAAATATGGGTTTGAAAAGTTGATTCCATTGATGATGGCACATTCCTGATTTTGAGATTGAGGCTGAGACAAGAAATCATAAGTCATAGCAAACTTCTACGTTGAATATTTTTAACTTTGTGGTCCCATATCCACCTGTTTACCCCCTCTTGTACTTGCTTTTCTTTGTCGGACACATAACTGACAAGGAGTTCTTTAAGCATCTATCTGGAGTGGTTTGGCTTGGTTTATGCTTTTGGATTTCTTTTATTGGATCCCTTAAAGTCCCTGATTGCCTTGAAAAACAAAAAAGTTTCTATGGTGGAATGAAGCACTGAAGGGGTGTTTGTTTAATCTCTTACTACGAGGTACATATCTGAAAAAGAAGTGCTTCCCTTTGAGTTAGATGTTTGTTTTGACATCCAAATAAGAGGTGGTCCTTTCCGTAATCTCTGGTTTTGGTCAGATTTCATCTTTCTTTTAACAACCTCTTAACCAAGTTTTTTTACTGGACTATCTTTTGTTATGTGGGCTGTCTATTGTGGGCAAAATACTCATTAACTTTATTCCCCCTATAGTTAAAGGCTCTAACTAGAACTTGGAGAACCACCTTTAAACCTCCAATTAGAGCCTCTTCCCTTGGAGTTAGATGTTTGTTTTGACATCCAAATAAGAGGTGGTCCTCTCCGTAATCTCTGGTTTTGGTCAGAGTTCATCTTTCTTTTAACAACCTCTTAACCAAGTTTTTTTACTGGACTATCTTTTGTTATGTGAGCTGTCTATTGTGGACAAAATACTCGTTAACTTTATTCCCCCTATAGTTAAAGGCTCTAACTAGAACTTGGAGAACCACCTTTAAACCTCCAATTAGAGCCTTTTATTAAGAGTTAGGAGGTTACCTCTAGTAAGAGGGACATCCCTGTGTCCACTATATCATGAAGCTATCCTTGAGCTTTTTTTGATTGCATTTTCGTTATTGATAGCTACATTATGATTTCCGTTGCAGTTGATACCATACTCATTTATTGAGAAAGAAGCTAATCATGTTGAGGGTCTCAATCCAGAACGAGCACTTGTAACCATTGGTGGCGGGAAGGAACTTGAAAATTTTGTGTAATTTTCTTTCTCGTATCAAATACATTTGTAGTTTTATGCGAGTCTATCAAGTAATTAAAACATTTTGGCCTGAATTTTTCATTTCAATTTTTTCCACTTGCTCTTTTCAGGTACTGGCAAGTGCAACCTACTATTGAAACCATTGTGAATCACGTGTTTACTCCATGAATTAGGGTTGTTCACGGTTCGGTTTGGTTCGATTTCAACCGGAAACTACAAACCAAACCACATCAGTCAGTTCGACAAAAATCCAAACCAATCCAACTGTGTAATCAAACCGAATCGATATGAAATTCAATTAACCGACAACCGAGAAAAAACTATACTAAAAGTCTAAAACCAACCTAAATCAAAGCGAAAAGCAAACTGAACAATTATTTTATATAAGATATTCAAATTTTTTATTTTTAAATTTTATATAATTGAAATTCTAAATGAAACATATTATATTTAGCTTACCTAACTATGTATTGGTTTGGTTCGGTTTCCACTTTTATTTTCTCTTATTACAAACCGAAAACTGAACCAAACACTTAGGTTCCAAAGTGTTCTAGATTGAAGTAACTCGAAACCGAAACAAAACCAAATCAATTCTCCTTCCAATTGTTTCAGTTAGAGCGGCTACTCATTTGTGTTACTCTCTGATTATAGTTTGTTTGTTTCAGTGGGTAAATGTGACAAGATGTGAAATGCGAACAAAACCATTTGTTTGGACTCTTGAGTTTTTGTGGCAGCAGGGTCATACTGCACAGGCCACTTCAGAAGAGTCAGACAAAGAGGTTTGTGTTTTATATGCTTCATTGATTTTTTTTTCTTAGATTTATTATTGATTGGTTTCTTTGTTCTCTGAGTTTATTGAACATTGTTTTTTAACGGGCATTACAGATTATTGGTGTTAAAAAAATGTTTGAGCTGGCTGCAATTACTTGTTATTGTTGGTTGAAAATCCCAGCTTGAAACACTTGCTGGTGCCTCAAGATCTTATACTAGTGAAGCTATGATGGGTGATAAAAAGTCTTTACAGGCTGGGACTAGCCATAACCAAGGACGAAAATTTCCTCATACCTTTGGAACTCAGGCATTTAGCAGGCTAATTGTGTACATTCTTACCACTTTTCGCTAATTGAAGCAATTAAGTTCTATAGCAAGAAGACAATTTACTTAACACAGGAAGAAAACTTAGTTAATATCTCCTTTCTGATTTTGAATACATGTGATGTGAGCATATACTTTGCATTCTTAATAACATGCATGTGTGGAATAGAAAAGGAAGATCTCTGTTGTGCTCAGTGGCGGACCCAGGATTTTAGTCCGGGGTGAAATGACAAATAATTATGAATGACGGAGCCAATTTTTTTTCCTACCCGAGCTAGTAACTAATAAAAAAATACAACTATCAAAAAGTACATTGCATATGCCAAATTGAATCAGTATAGTCAAATTTTAAACCAAAATAAGGTCACAATATCGATTACCTTAGCAAGGGTAAATGAGCGTAATAACTATGATATATAACTAAAATCACAAAGTAATTATGATAAGTATAAAGTTGAAGCTTAAAAATCTAAAATTTAATAAAATTTCATAGAAAAAATGGTTTATATGTACCTCTTTGTATGAATTTGCTAATGGTATATATTTCATTGTATTATATAGTTACTATTTTAGATATTAATTTACCAATATTTTTTTGTTGGAGGTTTTATACTATTTGTGAACAAACAATTTTTTTTTTAATGTTTGCAGTTGAGTATAAAATTGCATTGAAAACAAAAAAGTAGGGGCATGTCACAATGACAGAAATAGTAATTGTCAATAGCCATAAAGAAATCATACGCTCCAAGAGGATCGAAAATAAGTTTTTATTAAGCTAAACAATTTTTTAATATTACTAATAAAACTGCTTTGAAAATAAAAAAATTAGGCAAGTAACAATGATGGAAATAGACATAAAAATGTATAGTTAATAGTAATTGTCAATGGCCATAAAGAAATCTTACGCTCTAAGAGTATCGAACTTGGGTCATTTACTAAAAATGTTAAACTTTCATCCACTACATTAACAAGACATGTAGAAATAGTTGAATAAACAATTATCATATTGTATTATACATTATATAATTGATTTTTTTAAGGCTAAGTATTTACTAAAAATATTTTGAAAGTTGGGGGGAGGGGAACTGCCCCTTGCCCCTTAGTAGGTCCGCTCCTTTCTTATGCTTGTTTATCTATTTTAATGTTATGTTGGTGCCTTATAAGCTCATGTATTATGTTTCTTATTTTGTTTTTTATTAAAAGTTTGAAATATTGGGATCTTTCAAGAAGTACAACACGAGAAATGCTATAGATTAAAAAAAATGGCAATAAAAATACCTCTATTTATTACTGTTTGTCTGACAATCCAATAATTCGTATTTCACTGTTTTGTGATGATATTTATGAGCAGGGGCGAACCTACTAAGGGGCAGGAGGGCAGCTGCCCCCCTCAATTTTCAAAATATTTTTAGTAAATACTTAACCTTACAAAAAAATCAATTATATAATGTAGAATACAATATGATAATTGTTCATTCAAATATTTTTATGTCTCTGTTGGTGTAGTGGTTGGAAGTTTAACATTTTTAGTAAACGACCCAAGTTCGATACTCTTGGAGCGTAATATTTTTTTATGGTTATTGGTAATTACTATTAACTATACATTTTATGTTTATTAATAGTTAGTATTTTTCATCATTGTTACTCGCCTAATTTTTTATATTCAATGCAATTTTATTAGTAATTGCAAACATTAAAAAAAATTAATTTAATAAAAATTATTTTCAGTCCTCTTGGAGCGTATTATTGTTTTTATGGTTATTGACAATTACTATTTCAATGCCCGTCCATACCTTTTTGTTTTCAATGCAATTTTATATATAATTGCAAATATTAAAAAAATGAATTGTTTGTTCACAAGTGATATAAAACCTTTAACAAAAAATATATAAAATTAATATCTAAAATAATAACTATATGACTTAATGAAAATATATACCATTAGCCAATACAAAATTTGAGGATTATATAAACCATTTTTTCTATTAAATTGTAATGGGATCTTATTATGTTTGCAAATTTCAAATTTTTTAAGCTTCAACTAGATACTTATATATTATTTTGTAATTTTAGTTATATATTCTAATTATTACGCTCATTTGCCCTTGTTGAGGTAATCGATACTGTGATCTTATTTTGACTTAAAATTTGGCTACACTGGATTCAATTTGGTATATGTAATGTACTTTTGATAGTTGTATTTTTTTATTAATTACAAGCTTGGGTAGGAAATTTGTTTTGGCTCCGTCCTTGATAATTACTTTATCAACTAATAATTATTTGCTATTTCGCCTCCCTTTGATTAAAATCTTGGGTTCGTCACTATTTATGAGGAGAAACTAACAACTATGAATGTGTTTATAACTTATAAGTTAACCTAGGTAATATATATGAACTATGTGTCTATAACTTAATGAAGTTTGTCAAAGATCACTACAATAAAGGAGTTTGTTTGCTAGTAAAAGTATATAAAACAATAGAAATAATGCTTAAAAAAAGAGTGGCCTCGTTGTTTCAGTTAGATTGATATCAAACATTTTTTTATTCTTACTAGTTATGTAGTCTCGGGTGACACCTAGGCGAGCTAGGTGGGTGACTGAGACCTCCACCTTGCCAATCCTAGGCGTGGCCTAAAATTGGTGGTCTTGACTCAGTCGCCTAGACTCGCCTTTGACTACATATTATTTATTATATTTTACATTAGATTGTTGCAATTTTTTTTTTATTTTTTTATTTTTATTTTTTATTTTTAATGTTTTTGATGTTTGTTATTGGTTATGACTATAGATGCTCTGAAGATCATGTTTAAGATTTTTTGTTTTGATTGAAGTTAACTTGTGAAATGATGCATATATAGATGATTTGAAAAATCCTACAAAGGCTGTGAGAATGCTAGCCTCGCCTCACCTAGCGCCTGGAACAACATAGCTTACTAGGTTTATTTGCTTATATGAGAAATTCTGATGCTTATGTTTTGAGTATTTCATTATTGCTTTCCGGTATGACTATATTTACTCTTATGGTTCATATTTATTTTTCCCAAAATGTAATTTGGAACAGTTCGCCGATGGAATTGGATAGAGGCGACATGCGTGGCAGACATTATAGGCCCTAAGCATTAAGCACACATATTTAGGTGGCATCATTATGATGATGCCGGTTTGATGCTTCCTCCAAGTCCAAACATTGCACCAATACAAGTGAGTTTGGATCTATTTAAGATTTCTTTGAGGTTTTGTGTGATGTTTTTTTTTTTTTTTTTAATGTTCTTTTTTTCGATGGAACTATATTACCTAAACAGAGGCAGTGAAAAACTTGGCATATAGCTCTTGTAGACTGATCATTACCTTCATTATCATGAATAACTTATATGTATTATGAAGTTATGAGATGGACTATACTATGTTTATGGTATGGGGTGTTTATTTGAGCGACTTTCTTATTATTGTGCTATTTGGTTGTGTGCGGTCGGGGTGGGGTCTATTAGGATTCATTGAGTTCAGAGGGTTTTTTTTTAAATTTTTTATTTATAACACAGTGAGGATCTATTTTGTTCTAATGGAATTCGTGATAATTAGCAATTGAGTTAAAGTCCCTCCCAACTCCCCTGTTGCATATTTTGTATATTTTAAAGTTCTTATGGGTTCGAATGAGGAACTTAGAAAACCTTAAAAAAGAAGAAGTAAAAAGCACTATAATAATGAAAATGTAATTTTTATCTCCAGCAAGGTTTTTGTTGTCTGGGGCACTCGCAGACCTCCTTAGCGCTTCGCCGCACTCCGTGCCCCTGACAACATAGCTTGGGGGATTAGTTTCAAGCTAAAGGGAAGAAATTGTGGCAACTTATTCCCTTTGCCATTTTATTGGGTGTTTGGTTAGAATGAAATGGGAGAGTTAAAAGTATTTCAACCACGAGTTGGGTTAGCGATCCTCGAGACGGAGTCAATTGTTTACCATGTGCAAAGTCTTTTTTAAGTATAGGCGATATTACTTTGAGGGTTATTTTGTAAAATGAAACAACTTGCTTTCTATGGAAAATTTTGGTCGAGTACATTTATTTTTGTTGTTTGCAGGCTATATGTTATCTTGTATGTAGTCTTCTTTCCCTAATTACTTTTATGTGTATCGACCAACAAAAAAACCTTTCCCATCACATTTTGCCAATAGAAGGAAACATATCACTTGTAGGCACAACTTAATGAAACCATTTATTTGCAAATATTTTCATGATACGTTATTGATCCTAAACCGAAAATGCAGTCATTGAATTGATAATTATGTACTTTTGTTTGTGTATTACATACATATTACCAGGTGGTAATTGTACCGATTTGGAAGAAGGCTAATGAGAAAAGAGTTCTTAATGACGCCTCATCCGTAGAGAAGTATTGAAAGCAGCTGGGATCAAGGTTAAACTGGATAATTCAGAACAGAGAACCCCAGGATGGAAGTTTACTTTCTAGTAGTTTGCCTTAAAGTAAACACACTTATTCTTGCATCTCATTTTATATTTCTTAATGTTTCACATGCAGTTTCTTCTAGCTAGCAAAATTTCATGTTGTAGTGTTGCCAAACGTTGACTACTATGTTTAAAGCATCCACAACAAACAATGGGTTTGTAAGGCAAATATAGAATTCTGATATATTTTAATGTGACATGGTAAGTTTCAGAAGCCATTTCTAAAATTTTCAAATAATAAGTAAAAGATTAAGAAGCTAGGACACATGTAAATAAGATGACATTCCTCATGCTTCATTTATTTATTTATTTTCCTTATTTTCCCTCTCATTTTCCTTCTATTTCTATGGCACGTCCATGTGATGTCAATAAATTTAGAAGCCACTTAGAGCATCCACAACAAGCAATGGTGTCATCAATTTGAAAGGGAAAGAAGTAGGGTTTAGAAACCATATTTTAGAAGTCTAATATTGTTTAACATTTTAGAAGTAAAAAAATTGCTATTGTAGGGACACAAGTCAACCACCCTTCACTTTCAAAGGAATATTTAAAAAATTTTGTCTAATCCCAACCTACCCCACATGTCCCCATTCCAATTTAGAAGGTCTAAAAAGGTAATGAAGTGGGTCCCTTTAAGGATCAAGTATTGGAAGTTTGTCCCCCACGTCCTAGTGGTTAGGTCTGTGTGGGTTTGCCCCCCACGTCCTAGCTTCGAATCCCACTTGCGGCATGGTTACTTTCTAATGGGTGTTGATCTATAGGTTGCCCAGTTGATAGGTTATGAGATCCTTAAAAACCCAGCTCGCCTTTCAAAAAAAAAAGTATTGGAAGTTTGGCTTCCATAAGGCTTCTACATTTAGAAGCTTGTTAGGCACTTTAATTGCAAAATATTGGTTTTGAAAATTTATTGTGGAGGCTAAAAGCTTCTATAGCATAGAATAGGATAAATTTTTTAGAAGCGTGTACTTCTAGCTGCTAAGAGCATCTATAGCAAACAACTAAAATGCAAGGCTTCTAATTTTATTTTATTTTTTTAATGTTTTAGAAGCAAGGCCCATGCACCATAGGCCTTTATAATCCAATTTTTAGATTTGCAGTGTCTAAGTGGCTTTTATATGTAGAAACGTGTTGGAGGCAAATTTCTAAATTTGTTGACATCAGATGGGACCTAAAATAGAAAGAGAGAAGAAAAAGGAGAGAGAAAATAAGGAATATGAGTAAATGAAGCATGAGGAATCACATCTTGTTGACATTGTCCTAACTTGTAAAATTTTGGCTTATAAATCCTTTGCTTATTATTTGGGAAATTTTAGACATGGCTTCTAAACCTTGGCATTTCACATTAGAATATAATATATTTTAATAGACTTCTATATTTTGGCTTCTTAGAGCATCCACAACGAGTAGCTATAAGTGCATACTTCTAAAAGTTTTATGATATTCTATGTTTTATAAGCTTTTAGCCTCCACAAGAAGCTTACAAAACCAATATGTTGCACTTGCAATGCCTACCAAGTTTCTAAATGTAGAAACCTCGTGGAAGCCAAACTTCCAAATATTTTGTCATTAAAGGGACCCACATCATTACCTTTTTAGACCTTTTGAATTGGAATTGAGATATGTGGAGTAGGTTGGGATGAGACAAAAACTTTTAATTATTCCTTTGAAAGTAAATGGTGATTGACATGTGTTCAACTATAGCAAAGTTTCTTCTAAAATGTGTTCGAGTAAAAAATTAGGCTTGGCTTCTAAATGAAGTCATGTCACATTAAACAATATTAAAGCATCCACATAGCAAGCAGCTAAAAGGGAAGGCTTCTAAAAGTTTTATAAGTTTTTTTTTTTAATCTTTTAGAAGCGAGGTCCATCTACAGTAAGCTTCTATAATCCAATTTTTGGACTTGCAGTGCGTAAGTGGCTTCTATATGTAGAAGCTTCTTAGAGGCCATGCTTTTAAATTTGTTGACATCACAGTAGAAAGAGAGAATGTCAAGGAGAAGCATAAAAATGACATTGTTGACATTTTTGATTTCTCATAGCTTGTAAAATTTTGGCTTCTAAATCTTTTGTTTATTATTTAAAAGTTTTTAGAGATGGCTTCTAAACCTTGCCATGTCACATTGAAATATAATAGACGTATATATTTTGGCTTCTAAACCCAATGCTTGTTGTGGATGCTCATTGTAAGTCTAAAAATAGGATTTTAGAAGCCTATTGTGCGTGTGTAGAAAAATTATTAGGGTTGAAAACTGAATCAACGGTTTAGTTTTTCACCTAAACTGTGAACCGAACTGACTTTGGTCGGTTTCAAAAATTTCAAACCAAAACTGAACCGACCATTAAAAAAGCGAATCGAAATCGAACCGATTCTAATTTATGCAAATCGTAATCGAACCAAACCGACTAAAATCGAACCGATCGACTGTTTTAAATATATTATATTTTTAAAACCGAACTAAACCTAACTTAAACCGAACCAACCGGTCAGTTTAATCGGTTTGGTCGGTTTTTTGTTCAACCCTAAAAATTATAAAACTTTTAGAAGCCTTGCATTTTAGGTACTTGTTGTGGATGCTCTTAGTAAAGTGTTCTGATTATCTTGTGCTCTTCTTAACCAAATTAAATGAATAAATGATTATACTGATGTCTCACATCCATCTTCAGTTATTGAGTTTTGTAGTCAATTTGAAAAAAAAAATTTGCTTTATCAGAAAGATTAAAATTTTCAATTTGAGCAATATCTGATAAGTTTCTATGTCCTGAAATAAAGTTACTCATGGGGTGCCTATTGAAATTGGACCCCGCGATGTTTCAAGTGGAACCATGGTTGTATCATGGATAGCATACTTGGAAAGCAAGGGAAAGTATTTGGAGTATCTATGGAACCTTCAATTTTGGAAACTTATGTGAAGGATAAGTTGGACGAGATCCAGTCATCTCTACTAGAAAAGGCAATATCCGTCTGAGACAGGTACAGTTCTGTATTTACAAAATAACTTTGGTTAAACTAGCATCTTGGTTTACTCAATGCACACTGTCAAATTGTATGCGAGTTTAATTCACGCCTAACTGTATGTGAACACAGATTGCTGTTGAAAAAATCCATGATATATATCACTAATCACCTTTGGATCTATGGCTTACTTTACTACCATCTTTTACTTTATTGCTATTTCACCTCTTAGGTTCCTTGCACATTTGGGGCTGGTGCGGGCTATTCCTAGGGAAGATCATATGGGTTTTGGGAGTTGGTTCTAACAACCTTTCCTACCGTGGATTCTAGAATCAACCTATCAGCAATCTTTTGAGAAATTTGCCTCAAATATTTTAGAAGGGCACAAAACAATTTCTAAGAATCGTCATGAATGCGAAGGCCATTACATTTTCAAAGTTGTGGATGTTATCTTATGTTCAAATAGAACAACCCCAAATCTTTCCATAGATAGCACTTTGCAATTGCATCATGGACAAAGTTGTCATAGTATGCCCTCTGTTCCCGGTCGTTGTGATTTAGTCCACTCGGTACTATCACTAATCATGTCTTGGTATTTGGAAATTACAAGTATCTAAATACGGTTTTGCAGGGCACATACAATCTTTAACTAGGATGTGTCAGAAGTTGTCCAAGTATTCCAAAAGTACGTGAGTTTCTATTGTCATGACCAAAGCTTGTGCAGTAACATTGTGGATGTGAGCTCGTAAGATGAGCTCAAGGTGGCAATCGCTCAAGGAAAAGTGCACAAGGAGCCCTTGCTCGGGGAGGTATTTTTTTTCTGTTGTATTATATTTTTCTTTAGGATAGTTTTTCACATTAATTGGGTATACAATATTTCAAACCCCACACTTTTAGCTGTGCCTGAATGTTTTTAGCCTGTCTTTTGGTGAACTTGCATATATCGGAGATTTGCTTGAGCAACAGTTTAGTACATCGATCCATTGATGAACATTTCCAAATCTATTGTTAAGATAGTTTCAAGCATGCTTTTATCTGTGCTTGAATGTTTTTAGCCTATCTTTTGGTGAATTTGCATATATTGAAGATTTGCTTGAGCAACAGTTAGTACATCGATCCATTGATGAACATTTCCAAATCTATTAGTTAGATAGTTTCAAGCAGCCAGACTTTTTATGTGCATGGTTTACCAATTTATCTGTAAAACCTTAAATGATTGTCACACAATATTTTTTCAAACTTTTTGAGTCAAACTACATGTTTATTGTCAAACAGTGATGCCAAAGAGTTATGAGTGAAGGAAAAGACCGGTGCAGCCATTAGGTATTTTCCTAGCAACCCAAGGGGACAAAATCATGCTTTATTATAGGCAATCCAACAGTGGAAGTTGCAGTTTCAGCAAAATCATACTAACTCCTTAGAGTATGCATTATCTCGATTATTCTTGAATGTATAGGCAGATTTATAATAGCTTTATATATTTTATCAACAATTTCGATTGTTTATCAGGTATTGTAAAGACGGGTTGTGCAGATATCATTGCGAAGTGTTTAATAGTGTTTAATAGGCAATCTTGTGCATCTCGATGTTGTGCCTTGGAACCACCTTGCATCCATGACATTACGACGTAAATTATGATCAACTGTAGGGGCATTTGTGATGCATCTGTATTGCAATACTTGATAGATATTTAGCAGGTAGTCTTGAAAATTACTTCTTCTGTTCTTCATGTTCATTATTTCATATAGAGTGAGTGGAGAATGCCTCAGTGCACATGGTCACCTGGATATAATTCAACAGTTTGTAAAGTGGTAGTTGTTATCATCAGAAACAATGCTTAAAAGGTGTTTATAAGTCATAACTCACAACTAAATTCTAAACTAATCCACAGCTGTGCGATAAAGGATCTCTGGAAAGCACTCAATGCAGACTGTAGGTGCCAATTTTTTGTTTTTGTTTTTGTTTTGGGCTTTGATTGAAAGCAGGAAACTGAATGACAGACCTACAGTGAGATTTCCTTCCATTCCAGTACACTAACTCTCCGAACTAGCGGTAGTTTACACCAAAACTGCGTATTTTCTGGAATTAAACACATCCTTATTGTAATTCCTGTAATTCTACTCAAATGTGAATCGTGTCATCCATATAAATTTCTATTCCAAGCCTGTTATTCGTTGGTATTGTAATACAAACAAGTAGTAAATTACAATGTGAAGGTATCTTCTGAAAACGGCTGGACCTCCAAAACTCTGTGAAACTCCCAATGGATGATTCCAAGACCCCATTTCTTTAGATTCATCTATTTTGTCATTCACATTCTTATCTGAATCCTCTCAACAGCATATCTGTCCCAAATTCTCAACAAAAGATCTCCAAGTCTCTTCACTTCACCACAATGTGATCTCCTCTAAGTCTCACTACCCCATCCAACACACAAACAACTAAAGCTATACAGTCTGGGGGTTTGAATGGTTATTCTTTATCTTACACCTCGCCAGTTAGCCAAGCTCTTTTTGTTGCTATGATCTTCTATCTGACACTGTTTGTGTCTTGAATTCACAGAGAATCTGAGTTGAATCTCAATGAAGTGATCCAATGGTTGAACCCAAGTGATGGTGTTTTTTTTTTTATCCCAAAAAGCAAAATCTTCTTCTTGTGAGCCCCATATGTCATTTATGTCCTTTTAAAACACTAAGTGACCTTCTGTCTTCTCTGTTTCCACTCTCTCTCTCTCTCTCTCTCCTCTGTCTTTGTGTCCATCGCCGTTTCTTTGTCATTGTATTCACTCTCCTTCACTCTAATGGCAGCTGCAGCTAATGTCAAAACCCAAACCAACCAACCCTTCAAACCCAAACGTCGAAAGAGAAGAGAAACCACCATCTCTACCTCTGCTCCATCCTCCTCCTCTGCCTCTGACCACCACCACCATCACAGGCAGCTCAACCCCCCCACTGTAGTCTCCCCTGACAACTCTTGGTGTTGCTCTGCAACCATCACCTCAAAACCCCTCACTTGCCCTCCTCCTACAATCCCACGCACAAAAAGTTCTAATCTTTCACCCCAAGAACCCAACCCTTCAAACCCCATATCTCCATCTTCATTCAAGCTAAGGTTTTCACCTGGAAGAGTGTCCCCAATCATGGATTCCCCAATCCCAGGAGTAGTAGTTGGCTCTTGCACCTCCTCTTACCCATCAAGCTACACTAAATTCAACTCTGCACTCAATGCAGGTCTCTTGAACCCAATGTCACCACCCCCATCTCTTGTTAAAGCCCGGTCGAACCCGACCGTCTACGAATTGATGGCGAATGAGGTCGATTCCCAGCCCAGAGGCCAGATCCCCAACACCCAAACAACCCCTCTTGTCATTGGAAAACTCCCACTTTCAATCCTGGAAAAGCAGCTTCTTTTGCACCAAAGAGTGGATGAGATTTTGGGGAGTTGTAGTCCAGGGAACCAACTCAGTGATCCGAGTTTGAGTGATGTGAAGCTCACTTTGAGCTCCAAGGATGGATTGAGTGTCACTATGAATGTTCATAGGCAGATCCTTGTTGGGCAAAGTAGGTTATTTGCTGCAAAGTTGTCTGATAAGTGGTCTAAGCAGCAGAGGTCATTGCCCTATGTGGTCGAAATTTCAGATTGCGAAGATGTTGAGGTTTATATCGAGACTTTGAGATTGATGTATTGCAAGGATATTAGGAGGAAGCTCATGAAGGAGGATGTTTCCAAAGTATTGGGGATATTGAAGGTAAGATTCTAATGAACCTGCATTGATGTTTTATGTGTTTGATATACAAAACCATTAATGTTTTATAGTTCTGGATACCTGTGTTTAGTTTTATTTTTGTTTGTTAATGTGTTCTCATATTAAACTGTTGAGGTTTTCGAGTTGCTGGTGTCCTTTTTTCTAGATTGTTCGTTGTTTAATGGGTTTGATATTGAACTGTTAAGGAAAATGATATTGAATTGTTTTCTATAAAGAGGGAAAATACATTGAATCGTTGAGGTTTTTGAGCTATGTTTGCCAATGTTTCATCTTTTTTTGGGTGATTTATGTGTTTGAGATTGAATATTTAAGGTGTCAGACTTCTTGTTTTGTATGACAATACTTGCATGTTCTAGACGTCTATATTTGATTATGTTTCACTGTTTGATATTGAATTGTTGAGCTGATTTTAGTCATGGTTATCCAATTTAAATTTCTCAATGTTTAATTGGCCTTATTTGAAATGTTGAATTTGTTGGGGTTTGGCTAATCTACATTTGGTTTCTGTATCAATGCTTTTGATATCGTATGTAGGTGTCCCAGTGTTTTGGACAGCCTTACTGGATTCCATTTTGAGTCTTTTGTGTTTTATATCACTAAATTTTGTGGCTCCAGTGTCTTTTGTTTGATCAGTTTTTGTTAACGATCTATGTATCTAATATCAAAGGTTAAGTGTTCTATTGAATATTGCAGTTCAGGGTTCTTGAATCTATGTTTGAAACTTGTTTTTTGTTTAGGTTTCTGCTGCAATAGTGTTCGATGCGGGGGTTCTGTCTTGTTTGGAGTACTTGGAAGCAGTTCCATGGGCAGAAGATGAAGAGCAGAAGGTGGCTTTACTCTTATCGCAGCTTCACCTTGAGGGAGCTGGAGCTGACAATGTTCTCAAGAGAGTTTCAGTAGAAGTAGTCACAGAGCCGGAAGAAGGAATCAATAATGGAGTAGTCCTTAAGCTATTACAGGTTGTTCTAGAAGGCAAGGATGAGAAGGCAAGGCGAGAGATGAAAGTTTTGGTCTCAAAAATGCTCCGTGAAAGTTCATCTCAGAATGATCTCAGTAAGGAGTCTCTGTACTCAGCTTTTGATGGATGTCTGCAACTCCTTCGTTCACATTTTCTCCAGGCAGCATCATCCGACTTGAAAGAAGCTAGTCAAATTGCACGACAAGCAGACAATTTGCATTGGATTCTTGATATTATGATTGATAGGCTGATCGCAGATGACTTCTTGAAGACATGGGCAGAACAATCTGAGCTATCAGAAGTCCACTCTAAAATTCCAGTAATTCATAGGTATGAAGTTAGTAGAGTCACTGGAAGACTCTTCGTCGGTATTGGAAAGGGTCAGGTCTTGGCTTCTAAGGAAGTGCGATGCTTGCTTTTGCAAACTTGGTTGGGACCCTTCTATGACGATTTTGGTTGGATAAGGCGAGCGTCAAAGGGCGGTCTTGATCGGCATTTAGTTGAAGAGGGTCTTTGCAACACTATTCTCACTCTGCCTCTAGCCTGGCAACAAGATATCTTACTTGCTTGGTTCAGTAGGTTCTTAAACTCAGGCGAAGATTGTCCCAACATTCAAAGAGGATTCCAGGTATGGTGGAGGAGAGCTTTTTGGAGGCGAAATGGTGAACCTGAAAGACTTCAACCATTACGACCTTGCGAAAACTCATAAGTTTCCCCGAGAGACTTCAGCAACCACAAACATGCGAAAACTCATTATTCACGTACTCGGCATTTTGAGATATATTCCACTTCCACATGGGTTGTAGACTCTTTACATGATCGATGCCTTCAGTCTTCATCCTTCCTAAACCAGGTCAGGCTTACTTGTTGGTTTCCCTGTCGATTTCTCTGGGAGGAGTTGATTGCTTTGTTAGATTTGGCCAGGCTTACAAATAAAGAAGAAAATACGTAGTGGCCTGGCCAATTTCCTTAGATTAGCTTTGCATAATTGTTTCTTGTTCTCTTGAAAATTTTCAAATCGAACTGCCTGTTCAGAAAAATACTCCATTTAGTTTGGGCTGTTGATCATTCATGATCGACATATATATACTATTTGCATCTTGGATTAAGTGCTATTTCACCATTCAAATACAATCCAAAGCTCTCACTACACTTGATTAGAAGGGCATGTTTGTGCATCATCGGAACCATTACCATTCTATCTTTTTTCGAGTTTACTTAACAGAATTGCAGTATCTGAATATAATTTCAGATTTCTTATTCACCGAGTTTCCTGAAACATAAAGATATTGATTGCATGTACTCAATGAAACACACATTATAATATCTTCATTGACACATTTCATGTGCTGAAAGCACAGGTTTGTTGGATGAGTCTTTATTGTTTCTTGGCCATGAATCCAATCTTAGGGGGTGGTTACTGATGACTGGTGGAGGAGAATCTTTGTAATATGGCGGGTCAATGATGTCCCAGTTATGAAAATATTGATTGATAGCAAATCCAGCTTGCTGTTGGGCAGGTTAATCAAATAAAGTATCGATGTCTTTTTTATAGTTCCTTTGATTGCACTCTACTTGCGCTTTGTTAATTGCTTTCTGGACCCCATTGGGATTCATTATTTTCAATCATTCACACTAGGAGAGGGATGATGAAGGACATTTGGGTTCACTTTTTCACGATAATTTATTTTAGTATGCGTAGAACCATTATAGAATTGACATCATCAAAGTTCCGGATGGAAACTTTAGTTATTAAAGATGCTTTGCTTGATTCTTGACCATACCAAAACAACTTAACACACTAGGTTCATGCGCATGTTTATATATGTATTTGTATTTCATAGGTTGCATTTGGGAGTTCATAATTGTTTGTAACTCATGATCAAACAAACTTGCAGTGATTTAGAATCCAGATAAAGCATAGTTTTTCAACCAGAATCCGAAGTCTCCTACATGACAAGTCAAGAATCTGATGTTAGCTGAAATAGCCTGATAAAACCATATGAATTATGCCTTTACTAAAAGTACTTTCTGCGCAAATCATGTAGTTTGCAGCTTGAACAACAACCTCCCATCTTTCATCGGCAGCTAGTAGACAGCAAGTCTGCCAGTTTGTTGGACTATTAGAGCGCGCCAATTGATCTAGTATCTTCCCCAATACAAGCCAACTATTCCATGTTTTTATCGAATTCTCCCTAGTGCCTTGCACTGTGGATACCAATGTGATGAAAAAGCTTTGTCTTTTGAGGAAACCTAAATTGCTTTAGCATCCTTTTGCTGCCTACTGTACAATCAATCACCCCCTTGCTGTGGGGAGATGATTCCAAAAACATTTTTCAGCTGGTTGATATTTCTAGAAGAATTTTGCACCCAAAGCAACTTGCCAACTATCAAAAGTTGATGATGCTGATAATGCATATACTGTTTATTTTTGTCAATCGAATAATGTTGTCTTCAAGTTTTGTTTTTCCTGAAAGAAAAAGTTATATATGCTTTAAATCCAGAATTTTTATCTCATGTTCATAGATCGAATTTAAGCGTACACTTGGGTGCTACGCATTACCCATATTCCTACTTTGAATATGATGCTTAAATTCTTCAAAAAAAAAAAAAAATAGAAACAGGAAAAACTCTATCAAACCAAACAGGTGAAAATGTAATTTATATAGACTTATTTTCTACAGAATTAGACTTCACAGAAACAATTTGATGTCTTTGTGCAACCAAACAAATAGTTTTAAAGCATAAATCATATTGAAATTCATCATGTAAATCAGAAATCTCACAAAAGATGAAATTATTTTCTCACTATATAAATCATTCTCACAAAAAATAAACTCATTCGACACAACATGATTAATTATATGTTAGTCAATTATATAATTTCAATCGAGCACTACTACAGTGCTTGGTGGCGGCACCGTCTATTTGTCGCGAAATATGAAATAATTTACATTTTGAGACAGATGGACGGTGTCTGATGGCAATCAGGCACATGTCGACCACCTAGATTTTTCCAAAATCTCATCATCAACTTGAATATTACATTCAATAGAGTTACAAATGTCAACATAGATATTTTTTAAGAGTGATCTGCATCGCGATGGATTGGCGTATTTAAAAAACTATTATTGATAATATTCACAGTTGATCTTATCCGCATGTCATTTCGACCATTCACTTAGTAGATCGGTCAACTTTTATTTTAGGACTTTGTAGAAGGAGAAGAGAAGGCAGCTAAGGTGACAGGGCTCAATTCGCAGAGTTTGCAGCTAAGCCAAGCTGACTAAGCTGAATAGGAAGGGAAAGGGACATTGTGGGATTTTCTCCGTGGAGTAGAAGAAACGCGGAAGGAGAAGAAAAAAGCGTTCGAATGTTACCGAATTACCCTTTATTCGACGAAAGAATCACATCAATGTCCTTATCCTCACCAGAGCACCACCTTTAATTACCAACCATTCTGAAAGAGACTCAAAACTACACAGTCCAGATCACACAACAAGCCTATGGACATATGGACCATTAGTTGAAGGAAAAAAAAAATTTCTTATTCTGAGAGATCGACTTAACAAGATCATGGTGGTGGTGCTTGCACTACCAGGGGATGAGATGATGGATAAGATAAACCAACATTATCATGTAAGCGGGGATGTTGAATGGACCACATCGAAACCGAAAAAAGGAGTGTAGGTGGGTTTGGGTTACGACCCAAAATTTAAGGTAAAATTAGAATTGTAGTTATTTAGGAATACCAAATTTATTACGATTAAAATTATTTTTTCTTTTCTAGTTAGAATATAATTGTATCCCTGTAAATACTTTCTTGTGAAATAGAGTCAATTGAGAGGCATTTGCAGAGACAATATTCAAAGATGATAAAAGATGACCTTGATTCCATTGAGTACCTCTGCAGTGTATGAAACCATATACTTCTTGAGTTCTTGTTTGTAATGTCATGGATTTGTAACAAAGAAACAACTAACATATAAACAACCCCGGTTCAAATCCTTGACTTATGAATTAGGATAACATTTAGTTACCACAAGCCTTGCTAACATAACTTGCATTGGTAGTAAGAATGAGGATAGAAAATCAGGTTTTGCAATTAGAATGATGTGGCATCATCAGATAAGATTTTTAACAATCTCAAAACATACATATACATTTTGGGGATTTATCATTCTTTTAAAATCAAACCACGTCACTCTGATTGCAAAAACTCAATTTCTTAATATTTCCATAATAGTAACAATTTTTGCATGTTGAACCATGTTAAGGTTTATGGAGATCAGTCCTAGACAAGGACGGAATCTTGAAGTTTTAAGTTTGCTCTTTTCTTTTATTCTTGTTTTTAGCTTTGGTTTTTTATTTTATTAGAAACTCTAAGCAGGTCTGGTAAATTGGTTTGGTTTGTTTGTCTGATTGGCTAGAATTACTCTTTTATTCCTAATTTTAAAAGTGTTTGTGATTGAGTTTTAAAGATGAGAGACAAAATGTGTAAATAAGCCAATCAGACAAGCAAATCAAGCTGGCTTACCAGATCAGTTAGTATTATTCTTATTTTATTCGTGAAGTTAATAATCTAGAGTTTAATAAAGTGATTGCTCAGGGCATCTCTTGGTTTTATGGTGATTTTTTTTCCTCTCTTGTTCCTCGAGCAAGCATATTCTAAATATATTCCCATCATTACAACCAGTTTTATGGGGGAATGGGGGAAAATAAATGAATATTATTCTACAGTCTACTCTAGAATTTGGATGGACTTCGTTGAGGGGAAGGAATAAATAATAAAAATCTCACAATTATAAAAACAAACGTCCCATTAGACAATAATCAACCTGCCTTCTATAATTTATACAAAGTTTATCAAAATAAGTATTGATACGATAAGTTTTCTTATTTATCAAAGAGCTTTGCTAGGGGTCGAGGGAGGGAGCGAGGGAAAGGGGTGAGGGATGGGTGGTAACCATTCATCTGCCTCGAGATGAGTGGATCAGACCGAAATGTGCAATGTTGCTCATCTCAAAGTGAATGAGTGGCTTTCACCCATCCCTCACTCCTTTCCCTCATTCCCTCCCTCAACCCCTAGAATTTTCGTTTATCAAAATAAGAAAGAAAAAGGTGCATATGTCGTCAAACAATCTGATCAATGAGAGGAACCTTTTAGCACATCATATTTCTTTACTACGCATGTACAACATCGTTTTGCTACAATGTAGTTCAGTCCAAATTTTACAATAAGAAAGTATTATAAATAAAATTTTATATAATTACACATTAGTAACTAAAATGTCGTAGAACATTTAAGATTTTTATACTTCGATAAAATTATATAAATTTGTTTTGTTGAAGCCCTTTCGTAAAGAAAAAAAATACTTAAGAGAAAATTATTTTCTAAAAACATTTTGGTATATTGTATTTTGACAAATTTTCAACATTTTAACTTTTAGTATGCCAATTAATATAGTTTATTTTGTCGCTTAATTGCTAAATTAAACCTGATGGACCTAACTCAGAAATAGCTATAATATTAAGTTACATAAACTAACTCTTAATACTTAAACCCTTCTAATTTATGCCAATTTGGGACTAAAGACAGAACAAACAAACAAACAAACACACACCTTTAATTAGGATAATTCGTTGAATAGATTTGCCATTATTGGATGTTGTGTACAATTCATGCTTAATTGAGTTTTACTGTTAATTGTGTGTCAATTCGTCGTCCCTCCGCCATCTTTTGAATTTCCAAATTGCTCTGGCAGAGTTATAAAATTTTCAACCTATCCACTTCTCCCCTATTTCGCAATTGAAAAGTTCGCTTTATATGTTTGTGAATTTTTTGAAATCCCGACAAAGCTTTCGCACAATTTACGAAATTGTCTCTAATTCTATTCAAAGCCCAATTGAACCAAAAACCCTAATTCGACCCAAATAGAACTTAAATCTCAATTTGCAACAAAAAATAAAACTCCAACCCAATTCAACTCAAAGTCTGATCAACCCAAACATTAACCACCATTTCTAGCAATAATTTTTTTTTCATATATTTTTTAAACTCAATGTACAAAAATTTGTTGGAGTGATTTTATAAATTTCAATTTTTATATAATAAAATTACTGATTTGCAAGGTATATTTTGTAAATCATATGACAAGATGTTTGATTTTTTTAATGATAACTGATGGTGTCAAATCATGTTCTATTTGAATACCACAGTTAGACAAAGCTTGAGAAATGTGTAATGATGGGTTCTGTAGCATACCTTTGTTCCTCAAACCTATTTATCATGCAATAATCCTTATTCGACTAGGTCTTTGGTGGGGTAGTTTAGGAAAAAATATCTTGTTAGAGATCATTTTATTGTTAGGAGTCGTCCATGTAAGAGAGTTTTTCCTACATGACTTGTGCTCCTAGATCTGTTGGGAATTCTTCCATTGTGGAGTGTTGTTTATGCAGAAGAGTTTCCATGCACGACTTATGCCTCGACATTTGTTTCTTGATAAAAGTTAGTGTATTGCTGGCATGCCCGTCTTAGGTCGATTCCCAGATATTTGCCTTATTAGGTTTTATAAGTATTGAGCTTGACCATGTGACGTATGAACTTAATAGGGTGCTGCTGTTGGGTCTAACATCCTGAATCCTACCTCGATGGGCTTGGAGTAATATGGGCGGGCATTTATTTAGGGTCTGTTTTAATTTGTTGACGAGATCATCATGATACATATACGATGCAAAATTACTGAATAATTTAGTGTATCATCAATATCCATAATTTATTTTCATATTTGATTATTTAGTGAATTATTTAAAAAGTTTCGAAGGCCTCCCAAGGACTGGGTAATCATAATAAAGGCGTGACACTGAAAAGTGAATGGCATTATTAGGAAACATGATATACTAACTTACAAGGAAAATTCCTCCTCCGAGCCGTTGGATATAATTGGAACAAGATATCAAGGGTGTGGATGTAATTAGAAGGGCGATAGGGTTTGTTAGAGTGCACAAAGTCATAATCGAGTGCGTTGACTTAAGTGAGTAAGAGGGAACAAAGCCGCGAAATCACGCAGATCTCATCACAAGCCGATAGGTGGGGGTGTTTTTGTAGAAAAAGGAAAGGCGTAGGGGTATTTTGGGGAGTGAGGGAAGCATAAATACATGGTGAAAGATGATTGTATTCCATTGTGACATTGTGTTGTGTTTGTTCATTCAAAACAGGGAAGAAGAAGAGAAGATTGGAGAGAAAGAAAGAAAGAAAAGGTGAAGAGAAGAAGAGAAGATTTGATTCGATTTCGTTTGTGGAAGAAAAGCGAAGCTAAGAAGAAAAGCAAAAGCAAGAAATCGAAGAAGAAGAGATCGTGAACAGAGAAGAAGAAGAAGAAGAAGAAGAGCTGTTGCAGCAGAGAAGGGAAGAGAAGAGAGAGAATCGTTTGCGTTGTTCAAAGTTGCGAGAGCGATTGGAGACGATTTTCAGGTATAAAAACCCTAGCTAGTTTTTGATTGATTTCTCTCTGTTTTTTCTCGGCATGTTTTCGTCGACTTGGCTTCATCATCGTTGTCGTCGTCGTCTCGTCGTCAGATCTATGATACTCAGTTTATTTGAGGCGATGGTCGGAGAAGATGACATGTTTCGTGAGATGGCGAGAGATGGAATCAAGGATGCGATTAGGGGGCCGCAAGTGGTTTTGACAAGCCATTG
This sequence comes from Berberis vulgaris, assembly GCA_963556465.1. Classification (NCBI taxonomy): domain Eukaryota; kingdom Viridiplantae; phylum Streptophyta; class Magnoliopsida; order Ranunculales; family Berberidaceae; genus Berberis; species Berberis vulgaris. Next base: position 5,901,761 of record OY747131.1, on the reverse strand, counting down.
CAGGAAGCTAGTTATGGAGATCTGTTTTGGTTTCTAGGTTTAACGAGTTCTTTGTGACGAGGGAGCCATGAAACGAAGCTTTCAATCTGAAACGGAGTTATGATGATGACTGACAACTCTTGTTGAAGAGACTATGAGGCCTTGTCTTGGATCTAGGTTTTCTTTTGCGGCCTCCTTTTAGAGAGGGATGAACATGTACAACACCAACCCTGGTCTGCTTTGCAGAGATGATTGTTTATATAGTCTTCATTCTCTCTCAGCTCGACCAAGGAATATTAGGGTTTGTTGTGGGATCTGTTGTCAATGGCTTTGAATCATCTTCTTCTTAGGTAGATTAGATGGACGGGATCCGTTTCTTTTCGATCGATCGTCCAAAGCGATCATCAGAAGCTTCATCTCCTTCTATCGTCCAAAAAAACAAAACAAGGGAAGGCGGTCTTTGACTGTGGCAGGGGATTCATCATACAGGGCATCGACACCTTTACTTTCCCCTTTGAATCCTTAACCTAAACACACTCTGTTTGTTGCTGAAGATCAGAGATGGGTTGACTGCGGCAGAAGAGATTCATCACGCAGGGTTAACCCCTTTATTTTCCATACAAGCCTTTAATCGAAACACTTATGTTTATTTAAGATCAGATGCCTTCAAGGCTTTGTGATAAATAAGATAGTTTCAGTCCAGGGCATCTCTTCAAGGCCTTAAACATCAATTGAATTCAGATTATAGCGGATGATTGGGATGTTTATTTTCCCATCTAATTTGTGTTCAGGAAGATCTGGTTCCTCGATTATTGGGGATTTGTCGTTATTTTGATACGTGTCGTTCACCTTATTTTGTTGCGTTTTTGCGGCACAATACGTGTAGTTGAAGAGAACCCTTGCAGAATTTGCTTTACATCAAGCTATTGAACTGCTATAGATATGTTACTTGAAGACAGACATGTTTAATTAGCTCTGAAGAAGCCCTGTCCAACTTTTAGGTTTCTGTCTTGTTGTGATCCGGGGCGTTGCACAGAAGCCCCCAGGGCTGTTTGACATGATCTGCCCAAGATGACGGCAGTTTCTTAACAAAGCTATTGATTGGACACTAAATTATTGTCTGCTTATTTTGAGTTTCATGTCTTCTATGTGATATCAATGCTGATCTGAACCTCATATGTTTGGCAGGTGATATTGCCGTGATAATTAACAAGCGATTTGATATATTCTCATTTATCAACATGCAAGGGAAATGAGGGTCTAATTTAATGGTTGGTCTTTGAGATCTTTCTTGATTTGATATTACAACGTGTTATGATTTTAAGATAGATGCCTGGCAAACACGTTTATGTTTGGCTAAGTGGAAGATATTTTTACTTGCAGATTTGTTCATGCACTTGTAGTGGGGGTTCAGCCTCTATTCACGTATCAAGTAGAAAGCGAGCATCAAGGACGTCTTGCCAAGTTTGTGGTGGCAAAAAGTTAGCTGAGAATAGTGCAACTGTATCCAGAAGCATGGTGAGCACAGTGGGCGTGGAGCTTACCAGTGTTATTAATAATGACTTGCGTTGGAAGACCATTTCCAAAGGTAACAGGAGCTCGTCAAGACGACCTCGTAGACCTGTTGCAAAAATCTTGAAAGAGGGCGAGGATCTCCTAAATAAAGACCCAAAGAGGGAGGACATGCCAGTTTCAGAATCTGAGAAGGTTAATCTCACAACGATCTTCAAGATAGATAATACATTTCTCGTCTAGAGATGCACATGAGCGTAGTTTTGTACATGTCAACTCACTTGCATTATGCTTTTTTCTTATGTTTGACAGCTTGGTGTAACTGTTCTTGGAAGGCGATTCAGTGAGAAAATAGAGCACGTACCTATTAAGAAAAGAAGATTCTTGTTTGAATCGCCTTCACCTCCGCTCCCTACACATTCTCCACCTCCAGAGAAGATTGAGCAGCTTGCGAGGAGTCAGTCTGCATCGTGTAGGGAGTCTTTTACAAATACAACTGCAGAACAGCAAGATGGGGCCACTGACGATACTATCTCCGCCGAGCTTGGTCAGGTTTTGGATGCTGACAGGAAAAATTGTGAAGTTATTTGTTCAAAACTAGGAGAAACTGAAGACTTTTCTGGTATTTCTATGCTGGCAGCTGCTGCTTGCAATGACAGTATTGAAGATGTTACTGGTTCTACAGTTGAAGATTCTTTTGTGCCTGAAGGTTATTCTGAAGTTTTGCCAATTTCTAATTCAATGGCAATACAATCTTGCAAGACATTCGCTCTTGCATGTAGTTATGCTGTATCCATCGAAAAAAACACTTCTTCATCTGCTATAACCAATTCATCTCCAAGAAATATGGCAGAAATGGATACGGATACAACATTGGGAAAGAATATGGAGGTAGGCGTTCCAGATAATGCAAGGGCTACATTGACAAATGTACCTGGCGACAAACATGATGAAACTCAAGGGTTAAACAGTTCTTTGAGTGGTGATAGATTACATTGGGACCTGAATGTTGTCATGGATGCATGGGAGGAGGATCCTTGTGAAGATCCTAATAAGAGTGGTCAAGTAAATGCTGTTTCTGGCGTGGGATATGAGAAAAGTGACAACTCTGAAGTCTGCAGACTGCCTGGTGAGATGATTGAAAGGACAGTGCAGAGTATGGATGATAGCATCGTTGCAGCTAATATGCCTGAGAATGTCAATTGCCATGAAGATGCTAGATGTTTGATTCCTGAGAAAATCAAATCAAACAGAGAGGTGAATGCTTCTCCAGTTGCAAGCGAAATTTCTAAACTCCCAGAAAAACTTGCTCCCATGGAGTTAGATAGTGCTCCCGATAATGTTATTAACCTGCAAACAGAGACAAAAGTGACACATGATCAAGAAAGAATCAGCATCTGTGCATTACCTAGTTCTCCTGCATCCATTGAAAAAGGTGAAATTGTGTTTCCTCATGGTGTCTCTAAAGAGGATGCAGCTGGTGGGCACTCCTTGTCTACTGATATTGATGATAAGAAATTGCTTGAGGAAGGCATAAACGGGGCATCATCCATAGTTGAGGTTATCCAGCAGATGGGAGATAGCTATGTTGATGGACAAAGTGGGGGAAATGTTTGCTTGAAGGGTACTCGGGATGAGAAGCAACATGTACCGGCTGTTCAGGTCTCGAACAAGACTTCTTCTCAGGAACTAGAATGTGAGCCGGTTGATGATGTGATGTGCAAATTAGATACTGTTGGTGCTTCTCAGTCGTCACCTGACCTTCAAAAGTTGTCTACAAAGAATCATGTCGTTATAAATAATGTAAAGGGGCAAGAAGGTATCATTGACCTGATTGGTGGTGAGGATCAGTCTGGTGCCGAGGTGGTTTCGTCACCGAAAGTTGACTTTAAGGAGTTCTCACCTAAGCTGTCGAAAGAAACCCTAGTTGTGGTTGATGCATCAATGTCTGTTGGTTGTTTGGTGGCCTCTCAAGAGGCTAGCAAAAGCTCTGTTGATGATCATGTGGATTGTTCTGGTAAGATTGCTTTGGAAGAAGGTCCTTTTGCTGACTCTGATCCTGAATTGGATGAATCTGGAGATAATCATACTGATCTCCTTGATAATCATAAGGCTAGTGAACTTCAGGATGGATATGATTCTCAGTATGAGGATGGGGAATTAAGAGAGCCATATGTACATAGCTGGGAAGAGGACTTGGGCGAAGAAGGAGATGCTGAACATGTAGACTATGGGTCAGACAACAGAGACACATATGCCTTTGATGCTGCTGATCATTCAGACTCTAAGGTACAAACTGATGAGGGAATGGAGTGTAGTAAAGAGAACCCTTCCGAATTTGCTTATGTTGGTTCTGAAGTAGACCAATTGGAGCAGCAGGTTGTGCATGGAGCCAATTCTCAATCCTCTCTGGGAAACTCACTCAAAAAAGGTATTCCGGTGACTGGATCTTGCAAGACGATGGCAGCAAAGGTTGTCAAACAGCAATCAATGGGGCCTTCTAGTACTTTCGACATTGATGCTAGAGTTGATCAAGAAGAATTGAGTGAAGGTTCCTATAAATTGAGTGAGCATGATAATTCATTTGGCTTCGCAGATGAGTCTAAGGATTCATTTTCGGCTTCAAGGATGAAATTGTCTGGATTGGATCAGTTACCTGAACGGGGTAGAGGTTCTGCAGATACGTCTATGGAAATCAGAGATGGAAGTGATAACCAAAATCAGATGAGAGCTTGCATTAATGGATTTGATTCCAAAGAGTCCATAGCGAGGTTTGGTAGGCGTGAGATTCAATCACGTGTTGATCGAACAACATCCACCTGTGTGTTACTTAGAAATGATAGAACATCTATACAGCGGAACAGGTACACTTCTAGAATTTTTGTCTGTGGGTGTGATTTTCGTTTTTCCTGATATTTTATCGACTATTTAGGATTCATTTGAACTATTTTGGTGCTTTCAGATCCAAGAACTTTGATGATGTAAACTATAGAGATGTCAGGGGCATTGGCTCTTTCAAACCTCTGCATTTGCGTGGCAGAGGTGCCGGAGATGATCGCCGGACCGATTCTTCTGGGAGGCAGTGGGGTCCAAATCGCCATTCTTCTAGTTATTATAATGATGCTGGATTTGTTCATTCTGGCCCAAAGAGAGCTCCTGTAGCTACTTATTATAGACAGTGTGCTAATGGTTCTCCACAGACCGTGCACCAATCTTTCAGTAGAAGAGGGTCACCATCAGACAAAGACGAAGCATTCAAAGTGCATATAGGAAATGGACCGATGGGTGAGAGGAGCCTGGATAGGAGTTCTAATGTTGGCAGGGGTAGGCCGGTCAGATATGGGCCGCGAGTGGTTGGTACAGTTTCCCGAGACAGATATAATGGTTCTGCTCCTGATGATAGTATCGGCTCTTTCCATAACATGCATCCTTTACACAGGAGAGATCGAAGCTTTTCACCCATCCGCAGAAGAGAAGTTTTACGTGAATCCAGGTCCCGATCTAGATCCAGAACTCGTTCTCCCGGCATGTGGCCTTCTCCTAGGGGAAGGGTTGGTCCCGGATTCAGACAATGCAGCAGGTCTCCTCCGAATTTCAGATATGATGCTCGAATGGATCGAATAAGGTCACCCCATAGACGCGCTGGTTTTGGAGCAGATCGGTTAGTAGGTTTTCCATCAGCACCTAGAGGTCGGGGTTCTCCTCCACATACCTCCAAGTGGATTGGTGATAGGAAAAATGTTGATCACTTTAGGGAGCATGGTTACAAGCAACGATCTGATAGCTCCCCTGAAAGACTTTTCCGACGGGAACAGAGGTTTGATCTGGTTGATTCCGCAGTTAGATTTAGGCAAGATGATTTTTACCGGCCAATGCATCCTCGCAGGTTTTCTGAAATGGTTGGAACTGGTAGAGGAACTAGGTATCATGGGAGCGATGATGGTAGAAGAAAGCATTCTGACAGACATTTTGATGCTGATGGCACTGGTAAGAGGTTTCCGTATGATGTGGAAGATGGCTTTGAAGTACATCACGCTCGTAACAAGGTTGTTCCAGCTTTCCGTGGTAGGGGAAGTACAAAAGACTATGTTAGGGGCATTGACAATAGGCTTGGAGACGTCCCTGGGCAAGATAGAGAGAAGGATCGTTACAGATATGGCCGAGATGGGAAATTTAATAACGCTAACACCAAATCATTTGGAATGGGAGATTGTGAAGAGGAGATAGCTACCGGAAGGAGACCTTCATGAAGTTTTTCCCATAGATTATTTTTGTTTTAGTTTTTTTCTCCCCCTTTTGTTTTTCTACACCCTATTGGGTGTTTTTGCAGTTGATAAGGAGATGACCAATCCGATGAGCTTTTTTCACATTTCAGCGGAAAGCGTCTACTTCCTGCAGTTTTACTTGTTACAAGTAGTTATGAAAACATTTAATTATAGTGATTTCCTTTGCCAAATTGTGTTCGAGTCTGGCTTGGGTCTTGCTTGTCGTGCAACATTTCTTTCATTTTTCTATCTAATAGTATAACTTTTCTTGGGGCCAAAGGGTTACAAAATCAGCATCTGGTTTGGCACTTTCGATACTTTTGTTGTGCTTAAATGTGTGCAAAGTTTCGTGTTTGGCTGGAGTTCTTGTAGCTCATATATATAGATGCATAGTTTTTCTTTCATGGGTGAATGAATTCCTTAACAAGAAAAGTGAATAAAAAGCAAAAGCAAAAACAAAAACGGATGTCTTTTGGACATCCGCTTCACCATCAACTTCTCACAAGGAGACAGTTTAGCCTCAATACTATGTTTAGTTTCCTGTGTTTTGTAGGTGATCAAGTGTGGAAAGACATTTGCTGGGGATAAGCTTTGCGATGTACAGGACTGAATGATATGCTTCGCACAATACAGGAGTGAGGTACTATCCTGCTTTTCTTTGTGTTTGTTTTAGGCCCATGGAGGTGATGTATCGAGTAGGCTTGCCTCATTATTCTGTGATATTTATTATAAATGATAGGAGATATCGCACCTTTTACGGAAGTCGAATATATCTTTGATATAAGGGGGAGGTTAATGACATGGGAGTGAGAGCAGATAGGATTTGAAACCAGTTTCTTGCAACTTTGTAGACTATTCTCATACATTTGAGTTTTTTTGTTTCAACTAGGAGGGTATCTTATGGTTGCTGATGGAGTTTCTTCGTGCAGTTAGCCAGTTACTGGTGTTCCTTTTTCCTCGTACAAGGATAAGGTTGAGTAGCATGGAGAATGTAAATTGAATTTCAGTCGCATTTCCTATCGCGACTTTTGAAGCTAGATACCATCTCTGAACTCTAGCTTCATGTCCAACCTTAACAAAATGGGTAGTTCACAGCCTGAAACTCGTTTAGTCAGGAGTTATTTGGATTAGATATCTTAGTATCTCCAACATGTAGAAGAAGATATCTTAAAAGAGTTCTGTGGTGGTTCTAGACACAGTGGTCTAAAAGAGTTCTGTGGTGGTTTCTATCCTTGATTTTTTTTTTTTGTCTATTTTTTCGTCTCCATTAGTCTTGCTGTTGGCCATGATGAATCGTCTCAGGTCGTAGCTAGCCTACGCATTTTAACGTATCCTTCCAGAGTTGTATTTCTGTGTGGTGTGTTGTCCTATCTGAAATTCATATCATCAATGGAGTGGAACTGAATAGGTGGTTGGCCACCATATTCCAAATATTATGGGGAGGTTGCAGTCTGCCTCATTCATTGCTCGTACTAATAAGATTTGGATTTTATTTCTTTTTGATGAGTTAAGGATGTCCATACTGGAATGGAATATACCCAAGAGTTTACGGTGTCTTTGTTTTAACTTTATTCTTAAATTCAATCATGTTTGGGATGGGGAGTGTTTCTTAATTGGTTGAGCTGGACCTTGTTGTTGGTTGTTTGGTTCATAGGCCTTATACTGTATTCTCCGATTCATCTACAAAACAACCCAATAGGAATTTACCTGAGCTCAAGTCAGACTAAATGTCGATATTAATGTCAGTTTCTCAATTGTTCAAATAACAACCTGAGACTATTTGTCTTGTTACTTTTTTATACATTAGCGTAGTTATCTTCAATTTTTGCAGAAGCTGCCAGTTTCCACTGTTTAGTTGAGATAACTGTGGAGCCTTAGTTGCAGCAGCATATGTCTCATGAGCATACTCAGCAGATGACGCAGAGGCACAAGCATTCACTGGAGGAAGTCTATAGAGGCAGATACTGAAATCGTTGATTATTTTCTGAGTACAAGGATTTACTGATAGGGCAGTGAGTCATCTAACTCAGAACTTGTTTTTCTTACTAATGCAACTTTGAAAGGAAGGGTGTTAGTAGGAAACTAATTAAGCATATACGCTATGAATGAAGCTGATTCAATCAGTTGTATCTCCAATTTTATGTGCACAGTGCTGTCAATTTAGTACACGACTTTGAGGTAGTTTTATGTTAGCACATTCAGTCTGAGACTCTTGGCTTATAGTGTTCTTGTTCTGATTTTCCAATAAATTGCCTATCTGCCGGGTATGTGTTATACTGGCTTGTGAATTTCTGACAAACACCCCTGCCATGCAATAAAGTTTGATCCATTTCCTAATACTCATTGTTCAATGAAGTTCGATCTGTTTCCCTGCTCCTCATTTACCACTGTAGGTTTACTTTCTTACATTAGGTTGATGATGATTGAAGTCAAATTAAAATAAACTGATTAGGTTGATGATGATTGTAATCAATTAATGGAAACAAACACTGCAAATATATTACAAAATTGCCTTTCAAAAAAAAAAATATATATATTACAAAATTTAAAGAGATTGATCTTTGTCGATTTCATCTACTTATTGCTTATTATGCCAGGCATGGCCGCATGGGAAGGTGAGGTCACCGGTTAAGCTATCTAATATTGCCGCATAGCTCCTGTGTTATTTGAGGAGAGTATTGACTGAATAGGATGGGATATGCATACCACCTCAAGCTTATAACACTTTCCCTTGGATGACTACCATTCTAAGGATGTTCACCTTAACATTAATGAGTTCACTTGCGTACTAAATCAAGATGGTTAGCATATTTCAAGATGCTTCCCCTAATAAGGACTCCTTGCAACGACCAAACTTCAGTGATTTGGTGGTTGATCAGCTGATGCATGCTTACCAAGCTCTGGAATGTTGATTCAGGCTATGTTTTTGTGAAAAGATCAAGTCTATTGGAACTTTACGGTTAAAGAATCGTGTTCCAAGATCTTCCTTGATGAAGTATTTTCATGGCATAAGCTTATAAAATAAGCCATATTGGACCTCATAAAATGTGTTAAAGAAAAATTTGTGAAGCTCCATAGTACAGAAATCCTTATAGGAAATATACTTTTTTTGTTTTTGTTTTTGATTCATAAGATCTAAGAGTTATTAGTACATTTTAAAAACAATTAGTTTAAAAATATATATGAAAAGGAACATGGTAATACAAAAACCCAAATATATTTTATTAATCAATACTATAAAAGTTTATGTGCAGTATCAAGTCACTCAAATTGTATAATGAAAACACAAAAACAGATTCCAGTGAAGGTAGTAGATCACCAGCTGAAACTGATGGACTCAAAATGTAGGTTATCCTTAGTACCAGACGAGCAAATGCTTGCAACCTCATGTCGCATCATGCTTGGGCCACAAACCAAAACACCGACACTTGATCCTTCACATCCATTTAGTATCTCTGCATGAAACAAGTAGACACTTAGTTCATGTCCATAACCGATGCAGTTTAAGAAATTCTACTTGTGAAGTCTTCGTATCAAAGACAACTGAGAGATTGTGAGCTAGAGAAAAGAAGAGAAGGCTTACTCTTTAGATCGGGTCTTGAACCAAAGTGGACATTGGTTTTTTGCACAAGGGACTGACTTGGGAGGCTCTCCAATTCACGGTCTGCATTGTAGAACCCATTGGGTGAGGCGGTTGGTGTGGTGGATGCACCCATCTCCTGAATCTGCAATACATCCACTGTGTTTTGTTTCTTGTTCCTAAGAACCACCATGCTAGTTGTCACAGCTATAGAGACGAATATAATTGATATGTTTATAAGAGCTTTCCATGCGAAAGGGTATATCTTGTTGGTGTTATGGTCAATTGGATATATATAAAAGCGAGTGATAATGCCCAAGAGAATGAGGAAAAGAATAAATGATGAACATATTATTGCCCCTAGCCAGAGCATGCTGTTTGGACCCAGGATTGAAGAAATGGGTATGTCTGATACTTTGGGCTTGAACCATATTGTTCGAACGTGATTCTTGTTGTTGTCGATGGTGGCTTGTTTTTCTCTAGTAACATATGCTTCAATTTGTATTTCTAAGGAGGATATGTCAGAAGGAGTTCCTGAAATAGGTAGGAGGAGATCTAGCATGGTGAGTTCTGATGAGTACTTGAAGGAGCAAATTAGAAGAATTCGTGGAGTTTTGGTGTTCATTGTGCTGCTCCTAAAGATGATCTCTCGAATGATGGAGAAGAAAGGAGTAATGCCACTGCCTCCGCTCACCATAACAAGAGTGTTGTGGCTGCACAAATGTTTACAAATTCCAATCAATATGGTTACAAAAATGCAAGAACCAAACTGATCAAACAATATAATACTAAACATGATGCATAACATGGTCATCCTTTGGCAAACCTTAGAAAGTGAGTTGAAGTAGGTCCATAGGGTCCTTCAACGGAGACACTAAAATGGTCTACTGACGTAAAAAGAATATCGTAAAGCTTTTTTGTCCAACTTCCTTCACGTTTGATGATGACACTTAATCTCTCTGGCTCCAGATTGCTGTTAGAACTTATTGTAAAAGGATGCCATTGTAGCTTAGAAATGCTAGGAATATTGACGAACAAGATGCTAGTTGTAGTATAATTCAACCCTGAAACCACATTTTCACTACATTGTTAGGCCAATATGATCTAAAAAACTTGTGTTTGGTAAAATGGTAGGGGAATTACTTGGGTCCTTGGAGAAGTTGAGCTCGACAGTTTGGCAAGGTAGAATACGTGAGGAGACTAGTTGAACACTTTGTCGTGATTGTAGAAATCGTATATAACGATCAATCAAGAAGAGATATAGACCAGGAAGCATAATGCTGTAGTACGAGACTCCTATGTGTAATACAAAGAAGATGAGGAAGAGGGAGTAGAGATGATGTGTGTAGAAGAAGACCTCGAACATCTTCCGCCTCACACGCTGGAAGCTCGTTGCCCACATTGCTAGTCCTGATAGCAATGCCAACACTCCAGCAAGAATTGATATTTCAGTTTTCTTCCATGATAGCAACTGCATACAACAAATTAAACTTCAGAAAAATGCCTCAGTGATATGTTTGGCAAGAATAAAATCACGAGTACCTCTCAGAATTAATGCTCTGATACCATGTCACAATGCCATATGCTTAAATGACGTGAACAACGAAGACCCATTCTAATCTCAGTATCATGTATATTGTAATATATCGATAGTATGTGACATGTATGATTCACAAATTTACCAAGTATTTACATAGTAGAGGTAAATCTGATAACGATCTCAAGCACATGGGATGATCTTCCAGCTTAATATGAGCTTATACGAAGTCTTGTTTCGCAAGATTGACCAATTACTTGATGATTATCAAACAAAAACTACATTATTCTTAAAAAACAACTGCAACTTGTGCTCTAACAGTAATTTATTAACTAAGATCAAAGCATCATAAACATTAGTTAATCTTTAGTTCAAGTAAAGAAGTCTAAAGCAAAACCAAACCCCTAGATCTGTTTTTGAAATGCTCACTTGTATATAATACTAGATATGATTCGATCAAAATAATTTCGGTTGACTCCTTAGGCACTGGTTAAATTTATAATTCAGAGGTATTATACAAACACGACTTAATAATACAGTCACTGAATTTTTCAGCAAGTTATTAGAATGTTAGAGAGGGCCTAAATTCCGACGTTTAAATCTTAAGAAAACATCGCAAAACCTTTTATTTGTTAACAATTGATAACTAGTAAAAGGAAAATCTTCTTACGATTTGAAGCTGATTTTCTGAAACCCAGGGTAATATATAGCATAGACCATGTCCAGTGAAAATAGTCATAGCTATGTGGCCAAGCCAAATATGGTACTTAATACTTGATTCAGATGTAAGTCCGATAAGTGGCAACACCGACGATCCTCTGGTCACTGGGAAGAAGAGTAATGCAAGGCATATATTTCCAACAAGACCTAGTCTTAGACCTATTGATTCAAGCTTATCTTTCCATCTGCAAAATAAATAAATAAAACCACAAAAAAATTTCAATTGCATCGTAAAGTTGTAGTATACTATAGGGTGTATATCTGCATGCTTGATAATTTTTATTACCCCTCTTCTTCATTTGATCCAATCTTTGGGAAATCCCTGTGTAAATACAGAAAAAAGGACCAAACCAAGAGTGCCACAAACATGGTGATGAAGGTCAACTCTATCCCGGAAACAATTCCCAAAGGACCTTTTACAAGCGCGGGCTGTTTCCATGATGAAATACTATTTTTCTCAACTTCGTCACTGCAAAGAGAAGATCATCAGACAATTCGATCTGTTTGATCATAGCATTAAGAGTAAAAAAAAAATCTGAAAATTAAAAATGAAAAAAATTACCTTTCATTGTGGTTGTCTTCAAGTTTCTTTTCCAAATGGAGATAAACACAGCCTAATACAGCAACAAGCAGCACAGGGAATGTGTAGAACAAAAGGTTCGATCCTATTAACATATATCCAATCTCATGTCATTATCAATACAACAATACAAACTAAAACCAAATTATATCTTTAAATGTAAGAAACCATTATTAATTTTTTTTTCAAACACACATGATCTTCTCATATAGTGTGAGGATAGCTTTTGGAGGATGCATTATCACCTTCTAAAGTATGCTTTCAAGATTGACAAAAGCACTACAATGTTGTAAGCTAATAACGAAAAATAAGCGTATTTTTACATGAATTAGCAAGGATCAATACTGTGAAAGAACCCGTAACAGAAATTCAAATCTTGTAAGCTGGAAAATGTTGATTTAGACTAATTACAATGCTGCTTAGAGATGTCATTACAATAGTGCAATGAAGAATAGTGTTTGTAGAAGTGTTTTCTTATCCTAAAGGAGTACAAAACTAGCACTGAAAAACCAAAAACTAGTCTACATACAATGAGCAATATATCCATTCAATACTGAGAAAGAACCCGTAAAAGGAATTTGAACCTTGTAATAAGCCAAAAAATGTCGACTTAGTCTTAGCACGCATAGTAGGCAGCCAAATCTCCATATATGAACTGGTAGGCATCATGATCCATAGCATCATATACCCAAGAGAGATCACAAGAAGTAGAAGCTTAATCACTTTTAAAATCTTCTTCTTCCTTTCATGTGAAGAAGAAGATGACCCCATTGTTCAACACTCTCTATCTCTCCCTTCAAGACCCTCTCTTCTTCTTTGAAAAAGTCTTCTCTTGTTCTCTTCTCTGAACTATTTAAGGCTTGAGAGTGTAAGTGAAGCAGTGGGCATGGATTTAGGCAACAAATTTTCTCCAAATTAATGAATGGTAAGTTGGTATTAAATAAAGAAATATGTGATGAGTTAATGTGACTAATTTAAGAAGTCAAGCCATATGAACCATCCTTGAATAGTTTGGTTTCCATAATTTGAAATACTTTAGAGACTTTTTGTCAAAATATTGATGCATTGATCCTTGATTGGTGAAAATATTCATTGTGTGGTTTTGTGTGTGTTTTGAATTGATTGTGCCATGAATGTTCAGGCTTGTGTTTTCCAGTGGTCTGATAAAAGCAAGGATGTGGTGATGTATTTGTCCATTGATTACTTAATTAACGACACATTTTGAATAGTGCTATAATTAGTAGTACACCGAGAAGTAGCCATGTGTTGTAGCGGACAAAATATTAATGTCATAAATCTCGTATAATTTGTAGTTATATGAAGAAGACGACCTTCAACAGCTCAATTTGTTGCAAAGTTGTGTTTTAATGTGTTCAGGGGATGGATGGTAGGCGGAGACCAGGAATGAAAAATCACAAACCACGTATATTTTTGTTTTTAAATCAGGTATATTTTGTTTTTAAGGGTGTTTGATATCATCTGCCACAAGTCTTACAAGGTAAGGTTATAACACGGTTGGTACCAAGAATTCCTCTTTTATTTGTTGATTAAAAGAATCCATATTCAATGTTGATGGCATGCGGATCATTTTTAGAATAGAGTCCAAATTGTCCTGCTACTTTTCCCCTGAGTATTCCCTTCTTCCATCCTCGAGTTTGAATGAGATTGAGAGCAGCTTCAACTGCATAACACTCTGTCATGCATATATAGTGCTCTGCTCGGTACATGGCCCTGTTGAATCGTAGATCACCACTTCTACTGCAGCCTGTTGGGACGAATCCAAGCTAGTATCATAAGATGTAAAAAAAATTCCAAATCTTTGATGTTAGTGGCAGACTAGCAGTAATATGCTTCATCAGTGTAACCAATATATGTTTTGACATTAATTTCATCTCTTTGTTTTGTCTATTTCATGGACGAAAAAGAAAAAAAATGGTTTAGTGGAGGGTAGAAGGTACATGAGTTACCTTAAATCATTGATCGATAAAGTTAGAGACACCAAATCTAAAGATTCAAGGAAAGAAAGAAATATAATCTACAATTAGAATCATTTTACAATTCAATACGTACCAGATGATGGTGAAGAACTACATTTTAAGTTGCACATGATTTTTCCCACATCATTCTTACATTTTATGTACTTGTCCAAAATAAAACTCCTATGTTACTCCAGTCAAGTTGCAACCAAAGTTGATTTGGTTTAGAGGGTCACAATTAAATTAAGTTTGTCCAAAATGTAATGCTCTGGAGCTAAATATAATGTGAAATGGTAAAGGGTATATTGTAAACAAATTGCAACCTTGATTAAGTATTCGGCTATCAGTAAATTCATGAACAATTCACTAATAGATTATAGATGTATAGAAGGAAAATATGCAACTTTCACATTATTGAAAAAAAATAAAAATTCAAGACACTCTTTATATAATTCTTATACTGAAAACACAAAAACAGAGCTCTTAATTTTTTTTTTTGGCTCTAGTAAAGTATATTATAGATCACCAGCTGAAACTGATGGACTCAAAATGTAGGTTATCTTTCAAGCCAGATGAGCAAATGGCTGCAACTTCATGTCGCATCATGCTTGGACCACACACCAAAACACCAACACTTGATCCTTCACATCCATGTAGTATCTCTGCATGAAAACAAGTATATACACATTAAACTCAGGTCCCTAATAAATGTAGTGTAAGATGCTGAGAAAATTCTACCTTCGATAAATAACTTAACAAAGACTTACTCTTTAGATCAGGTCTTGAACCAAAGTGTACATTAGTGGCTTGGACAAGGGACTGAGTAGGTAGGCTCTCCAACTCGCGATCTGCATTGTAAGACCCCTTGGGTGAGTCCTGAATCTGCTTTACTACATCCATTGTGTTTCGTTTCTTGTTCCTAAGAACCACTGCACTGGCTGCCACTGATATAGATAGACATACAATTGACATATTTATAAGTGATTTTGAAGCATCAGAGTAGATCTCGTCGCTGTTATGGTCTATAGGGTATATATAGAAGTGAGTGATAATGCACAAGAGGATGAGGAATATAACAAATGAAGAACATATGATTGCGGCTAGAGAGAGGAGGCTGTTTGGACCCAGGATCGCAGTAATGGGTCTGTCTGATACTTTGGGTTTAAACCATATTGTTTGAACGTTATATTTGTTGTTCATGGTGGGCTGTTTTTCTCTTGTAACATATGCTTCAATTTGTAGTTCTAGGGATGATATGTCAGATGGGGTTCCTGAAATGGGCAGGAGAAGGTCTAGCATGGTGAGGTCTGATGAGTACTTGAAGGAACTAACGAGGAGAATTCTTGGAGTTTTGGTGTTCATTGTGGTGCTCCTAAAGATGATCTCTCGAATGATGGAGAAGAAAGGAGTAATACCACTGCCTCCGCTCACCATAACAAGGGTGTCGTGCCTGCAGAAATGTTTACAATGCTAGTCAGTACTGCTAGAGAAAACCATTAACCAAATTGATCGAACATTGTAGAACATGATCATCTTTTGGACAAACCTTAGAAAATCAGTTGAAGTAGGTCCATAGGGTCCCTCGACAGAGATATCAATATGGTCTATTGATGAAGATGAAAGTATCTCGTAAAGCTTTCTGGTCCAACTTCCTTCACGTTTGATGATGACACTTAACGTCTCTGGCTCCAAGCTACTGCTAGAACTCATTGTAAAAGGATGCCATTGCAGCTTAGAAATGCTTGGAATGTTGACAAACAAGATGCTTGTAGTCGTGTAGTTCAATCCTGAAACAACATTTTCGTACATTGATCTTAGGTCAATATGATTTAGGAAAATGAGTTTGGAAATCAAATGGTAGGAGAATTACTTGGGTCCTTAGAGAAGTTGAGCTCAACAGTTTCGCAGGGTAGAATACGTGAAGAAACTAGCCAAATTCTTTGCCGTGATTGCAGAAATCGTATATAACGATCAATTAAGAAGAGATAAAAGCCAGGAAGCATAATGCAGTAGTACGAGATTCGTATGTGTAGTACATAGAAAATGATAAAGAGAGAGTAGAGATAATGTGTGTAGAAGAAGAGCTCAAACATCTTTCGCCTAACGGGTGGGAAGCTCGTTGCCCACAATACTAATCCAAATAGCAGTGATATCTCTCCAGCAAGATCTGATATTCCAGTTTTCCTCCATGATAGCATCTGTATACCACAATTACAATTCATTTAATTTTCAGCTTATCAAAATCGTGACAAATGATATTTGATCTTGTTAATGCTAGGAGAGGAAAAAGAACAAGAAAAATTTTGTTACCCATTTGAGGTCATTTTTGGGAACCCCAGGTACGATATAGCATAGACCATGTCCAGTGAAAAGAGCCATAACCATATGACCAAGCCAAATATGGTACTTAATGCTCGACTCAGATGTAAGTCCCAGAAGCGGCAACACCGATGATCCTCTGGTCACTGGGAAGAAGAGAAATGAAAGGCATATGTTCCCAATAAGGCCTAGTGTTAGACCTAGTGAATAGACCTTATCTTCCCATCTGCAAAATCAATCATTTCAATATAACATTATAAATTTGCAGTATGTGGTCTATATATGTCATCTTAATCATTTTTATTACCCTTCTTTCTCTTTATGATCTGAATGCGTTTTATCGATCTGCATATAATCCCTGTATAGATACATGGACAAGGACCAGATCAAGAGTGCCATGAACATGGCAATGAAAGTCAACTCTATCCATGAAACAATCCCAAGAGGACCTTTTACAAGCGCGGGCTGTTTCCATGATGAAATACTATTTTTCTTCACTTCATCACTGCAAAGAGAAGACACTCCGATAATTCATTCAATTTTATCATATTAGAATTTTTGATCAAAAATTGAAGATGAGGGGATACCTTTTAGTGTGGGTGTCTTCAAGTTTCTTTCCTAAATGGAGATAAACACAACCTAATGCAGCTATGAAGAGTATCGGAAATGTGTAGAACAAAAGGTTTGTCCCTGTTAATTAACATGATAATATGTCATCAACCATACCAATAAAACCAAATTATATCTTCAAAATTTAAATCAACCATTGAAAATTTTTATTCAAACAGACATAATTTTTTTTTTTTTAAAAGAATTCCTGCAAGTTGTTTAGAGAGATCATTACAAGTGCTCTAACAAAATCAACAACAGTGTAATTACACCTCCAAAACTCAAAAGTTGATACTGTTTAAAAAAGTGTCTGTAATGCAATCTAGCCCTTAAAAACTCAAAGATCATAAAAGAACCTGAAAATTAAATAAAATATGAACCTTGCTTGCCGACAAATGATGAACTAGTCTTGGCACGCATAGCAGGCTTCCAAATCTGTGTATATGAACTGGTAGGCATCATGATCCATAGCATGAGATACCCAAGAATGATCACAAGAAAGAGAAGCTCAATTACTCTTCTAATCTTCTTCTTCTTCTTCTCTTCATCTGAAGAAAAAGATCCCATCTTCAGCAATGGATCAAGAAACACTCCCTCTATCTGACAATCTCTCTTCTATTATTCTTCTTTTAAGGTGTGTGTGATGTGAGAGTGTAGGAATATGTGAGCATGATATTAGGCCAGTTCTTTGTCAAATTTTCACATAAGGTAAGTTGGTATTACATAGAGAAATATGGACACAGAATTTTAACATTGATGAACCCTCCTTGAATGGTTGGGTTTCCATAGTGTGTGAAATATTTGGAGAGATTTGTTTTGCTCAACATGATGGTGCATGGATCCTTGATTGATGATAAGATCCATTGTGTGGTTTGTGTGAATTTGATTGTTGCATGTATGTCTTCTAGTGATCTAATCAAAACAATAAAGCAAAAGTATGTGTGTCCACATTCGTCAGCTAAAGCAAAAATGTATGTGTATGCACATTCGTCAGGTCCGTTTCACATAGATAGTGCATACGGGTCGTGGTTTACTTGCAAAGCGGCAATCTCGCAGAGACTTTTTTCAGTCTACAAAAATCTCCATGAGATTGATGGGGAATGTTGGAGATGTATGGCTTGATTCAATGCGCTATAGGAACGGATTGAGACATGAATGAAGATTATACTGTGATAGGATTGAATATTGAAGAGATTAGTTAAGATCTATTTACTTATTTATAATTTCTTCCATAGTAGGATCATTATAGCCTTCTTGTAATTATAGAGACTTTGGTTTATCAACGTAATCATCATAGAATTATCAATAAACAACTTTTTTTTATCAGATAGTATTTTGAACGTAAAAACGATTAAGGATCACCCAAAAGTTCATATATTTGTCCTGTGATATGATTTCTTGACAGTCTGGTCTTTGAATTTGCCAGAAATATTGGTGGGTTTTTAAGGAAATTTTGTTATTTATTACAGATTTATGATGATCTTGTTCACTGTATTCTGTAATCATTTTTGGGAGGATACGCCCTTCTCCGATCTGGTGGCCTTGCTTTTTTTATTTTTTATTTTATATATATATATATATATCTATAGTGGAGAGAAAGGAAAAAGTAATTTAGAGGATCGTAGAGAGGATAGTAATTCATTTATTTTTTCCTTTTGATATCTGGATAGTAAATCATTGACTGATGTGGTTAGACTTCATCTTTTAATTTCAAAGAATAACTGAAACTTAGGTTTACAATTCACTGTCAGATCTAAGTTACTTGGGATTTTTCACTCTATATACAGCAACCTGTCTGTAAACATTCTCATCAATTGGATAAACCTTAGAAAATGAGTTGATGTAGGTCCATAGGGTCCTTCAATAGTGACATCTGATCTACCGATGATGGCGACGAAAGAATCTCATAAAGCTTTTTTGTCCAACCTCCTTCACTTTTGAAAGTTATGGTAATTGAATAGTAGGCAAATTTATGATAACTCAGTCCTGAAACAACATTTTCAGATAACATTGTGTCAGCCAGTGATCTAAGAAAACTGAGTTTGGTAATTGAATTGTAGGCAAATTAATTACTTGGGTCCTTTTGAGCTCGACAGTTTTACAAGGTAGAATATGAAAACTTAAAGATGAGAAAATGTATTTCTGTACAAAGATGAAATATATACATGTATAGAATAAAGTCTACATAGAAGGAGGTTATTCTAAGGAGCTATACATAGGAGGAGATTATTTTGTGCTTGTAAAGGTGAGATCTTTACAGAATATTCTGAGATATTCATAAAATATGCTGACTATCAAATCAAATCAAATCTCAACAAAATATGCTAAGATCTTCACAGAATATGTTGAATATCCAATCAAATCAAATCTCAACACTCCCCCTCAAGTTGGAGCATGAATATCGAGAATGTTCAACTTGCTTATTAACTTCGTAAAAATGTTTCCTCCTAAAGCCTTAGTGAAGACATCGACCAATTGAAGATATGAGGGAACAAATGTGGTAACAATTTCACTT
This sequence comes from Berberis vulgaris, assembly GCA_963556465.1. Classification (NCBI taxonomy): domain Eukaryota; kingdom Viridiplantae; phylum Streptophyta; class Magnoliopsida; order Ranunculales; family Berberidaceae; genus Berberis; species Berberis vulgaris. The sequence goes on along the minus strand of OY747131.1, from coordinate 5,882,169 downwards.
GCTTGAATCTTTTCTCTCACAACATGGCAATCAAGTTCGATATGCTTAGTACGTTCATGATAGACATGATTTGCAGCAATATGGAGCGCTGCTTGATTATCG